>CAXARO010001006.1:0-33430 GCA_963971305.1 Arcuatula senhousia
CGATTTTGATGAAATTTGGTATTCAAGTAGATTTAAGGGTCCTGAGTACGAATCTGGTCCTGAGTACGAATCTTCGGTCAAAAATAAAATTTTGCGCTTTTCGCGCAAATTGACGCCAAAATGTAAAAGTTGACCGATTTGATGAAATTTGGTATTAAAGTTGATTTAAGGGTCCTGAGTAGGAATCTGCGGTCAAAAGTAAAATTTCGCGCTTTTCGCGCAAATTGGCGCCAAAATGTAAAAGTTGACCGATTTTGATGAAATTTGGTATTCTAGTAGATTTAAGGGTCCTGAGTACGAATCTGCGGTCAAAAATAAAATTTTGCACCAATTGCGCCAAAATGTAAAAGTTGACCGATTTTGATGAAATTTGGTATTCAAGTAGATTTAAGGGTGCTGAGTAGGAATCTGTGGTCAAAAATAAAATGTCGCGCTTTTCGCGCAAATTGGCGCCAAAATGTAAAAGTTGACCGATTTGATGAAATTTGGTATTCAAGTAGATTTAAGGGTCCTGATTACGAATCTGCAGTCAAAAATAAAATTTCGCACCAATGGCGCCAAAATGTAAAAGTTGTCTGATTTTGATGAAATTTGGTAATCAAGTAGATTTAAGAGTCCTGAGTACAAATCTGCGGTCAAAAATAAAATTTCGCTTCAATGGCGTCAAAATGTAAAAGTTGACCGATTTTGATGAAATTTGGTATTCTAGTAGATTTAAGGGTCCTGAGTACGAATCTGCAGTCAAAAATAAAATTTCACACCAATGGCGCCAAAATGTAAAAGTTGACCGATTTTATGAAATTTGGTATTCAAGTAGATTTAAGGGCGCTAAGTAGGAATCTGCAGTCAAAAATAAAATTTCGCGCCAATGAGGCCAAAATGTAAAAGTTGGTCGATTTTGATGAAATTTGGTATTCAAGTAGATTAAAGGGTCCTGAGTACGAATCTGCGGTCAAAAATAAAATTTCGCTTCAATGGCGTCAAAATGTAAAAGTTGACCGATTTTGATGAAATTTGGTATTCTAGTAGATTTAAGGGTCCTGAGTACGAATCTGCGGTCAAAAATAAAATTTCACACCAATGGCGCCAAAATGTAAAAGTTAACCGATTTTGATGAAATTTGGTATTCAAGTAGATTTAAGGGCGCTAAGTAGGAATCTGCTTAGAGTACGGATCTGCGGTCAAAAATAAAATTTCGCACCAATGGCGCCAACCGATTTAAATGAAATTTGGTATTCAAGTAGATTTAAGGGTCCTGAGTATGAATCTGCATTCAAAAATAATATTTCGCGCTTTTCGCGCAAATTGGCGCCAAAATTTAAAAATTGACCGATTTTTATGAAATTTGGTATTCAAGTAGATTTAAGGGTCCTGAGTACGAATCTTTGGTCAAAAACAAAATTTCGCGCTTTTTGCGCAAATGGGCGCCAAAATGTAAAAGTTGACAGATTTTGATGAAATTAGGTATTCAAGTAGATTTAAGGGTCCTGAGTACGAATCTGCGGTCAAAAATAAAATTTTGCGCTTTTCGCGCAAATTGACGCCGAAATGTAAAAGTTGACCGATTTAATGAAATTTGGTATTCAAGTTGATTTATGGGTCCTGAGTAGGAATCTGCGGTCAAAAATAAAATTTTCGAGCTTTTCGCGCAAATTGGCGCCAAAATGTAAAGGTTGACCGATTTTGATGAAATTTGGTATTCAAATTGATTTAAGGGTCCTGAGTACGAATCTGCAGTCAAATATAAAATTTCGCAACAATGGCGCTAAAATGTAAAAGTTGACCGATTTTGATGAAATTTGGTATTCAAGTATATTTAAGGGTCCTAAGTACGAATCTGCGGTCCCAACCAATTTTACTGAGCACTCGTCGACCATTATAGATCTGATTATCACTAGTAGTGTGGATTTTGTCCCATATGTTGGTGTTATGCCCCCTTTATTAGACCAAATACGATACCATTGTCCAGTATTTGGAATAATAAACGTTCCGAAACCGACGTATAAAAGCTTTAAACGTAAGGTTTGGCTTTACGACCGTGGAAACTATGACGCGTATACACGTATTCTCTCCGAAACCGACTGGGACGAGATGTTTGTTAGTAATAATGTAAACGTGATCGTTGAAAACATCTCTGAGCGCATCTTACATGCAGCTAATATATCAATTCCTAACCGTACCGTTACGATTCGTAAGACCGATCCGAAGTGGCTAACAAGTAATGTCAAAAAAGTTATTCGTCAGAAGCGGCGTGTGCATGCTAGGGCTAAGCGATTTAATAGAGAAGCAGACTGGGCCAAATTTCGTTCAGTTCGCAACAAACTGACCTCGATTATTCGTAAATCTCGTGACGATTATCAGACGAACCTGATAAATAAACTCAGCACCTGCAAACCGACTGAAAAGAACTGGTGGAAGATCTGTAATCAGATCTCCGGAATTAAAAAATCTACAACCAGCGGAATTCCGCCCTTATTGCGAAATGATAATTTAATTTATGATGATACTGAGAAAGCGAACGAATTTAACAATTTCTTTGCTTCTCAAACCGTTCTCGATGATTCAAACGCCTTTCTTCCCGACCCTGTCCAGTGCGATCAACCATTAGAAAACGTAGTTATTTCTGATTCGGATGTCAATGACGTGCTTATTAACCTTAATGTAAGTAAAGCGAGTGGACCGGACCTTATAAACCCGCGATTATTGAAGGCCGGCGCGTCCGTTCTGAAATCCCCTCTGTGTAGATTATTTAACTTGTCACTAGACAACGGAATTTTTCCCGTTGAATGGAAAAGAGCTAATGTCACGCCTGTTTTTAAAGCCGGAAATGACAAGGAGGTGAAAAACTATCGTCCCATATCATTATTGAGTATAATCTCCAAATGTATGGAGAGATGCGTGTATAAGTACGTGCATAATTATTTATTAGACAAAAAGATTATAACCTCCAATCAATCTGGCTTTACGCGTGGTGATTCCGCAGTAAACCAACTTATTGAAATTTCGAATACGTTTGGTAAAGCTCTGGACAGTGGAAAGGAAGTCAGAGTCGTATTCTGTGATATAAGTAAGGCTTTTGACCGTGTTTGGCACAGGGGTCTTATTTTTAAATTACAGAAGTACGGTATCTCTGGGAAACTGCTAGATTGGTTTGTTAGTTACTTAAGTCAAAGGAAACAACGCGTATGTTTAAATGGAACGTTTTCCAACTGGTCATCTATAAACGCTGGAGTTCCACAGGGTTCTATACTCGGTCCGCTCTTATTTATTATATTTATAAATGACATTGTAGTTGATATCGGCGCATGCATCAAATTATTCGCTGACGATACTAGTCTCTACGTTACGGTTGATAATCCAGATACAGCACAAGGCATCTTAAACGAAGACCTAGAAAAAGTCAACCGATGGGCATCAGAGTGGTTAGTAAAATTTAACCCGCAGAAAACTGAATCTATGCTCATCTCACGGAAAGCGACTAAGGTTGTACATCCTCCGCTGAAGATGAACAATCACACTATAGAGGAAGTCACGAGTCACAAACACCTTGGTATATGGTTTTCGGACAACGGGACGTGGCATAATCATGTTGAATACATAGTGAAAAAGGCTTTTAAACGGGTTAATATTCTTCGTCGTCTTCGTCTTATTTTAGACAGATTCTCACTAGAGAAAATGTATTTTTCGTTTATTAGACCAATTTTGGAATACGGCGACGTCGTTTGGGATAATAACATTGAATACCTATCTGATAAAATTGAGAATGTTCAGATCGAAGCTATGAGAGTTATAACGGGTGGAACGAAGCTTACTCCGATTAGAAACCTATACGCGGAAACGGGATGGGAGAGACTAGTAGACCGTCGAAAAAAACATCGAGTTTTAATGATGCATAAAATCGTACATGAGAAAACCCCCGCATACCTCAGAAATATTCTGCCGGAAACCCTTTCTAATCGTCACCGGCATTTTACGCGTCAAAACCAAAACTTGACGGAAATCAGAACAAGGACAAACTTGTATTCTGGATATTTCCTACCCTCAACCATTAAGTTATGGAACAAAATTCCTCTCGATGTTCGCCAAAATCCATCTATAGATATCTTGAAAAATCACCTAAAAGGTGATATCAAGAAATTTCCACCTTATTATTACGTCGGTAGTAGAATGGGTCAAGTACTCCACACCAGGTTACGTATGGAGAGCAGCTCTCTTAATGCCCATCTATTTTTACGAAACATAGTCGACACTCCTAATTGTGTCTGTGGCCAAATGGAGACTACTTCCCACTATCTATTATATTGTCATAAATATTCTGTCATTCGTGATTCTTTGTTTTCACTAAATCTTCAAATTCCACTTACTACTGATATTCTGCTGTATGGGTCAGATGCTCTAACTTTAGATCAGAACACTCAGCTATTTTTAAAAGTGCAAAAGTTTTTACTAGACAGCAAAAGATTTTTATATTAATGCTCTTTCAATTACACTTCATTTCAATCCCACTTATGTACGTTTTATTTCTTCTTTTTACATAGTTTCTTATTACACATTGTTAACCACCATTCAACATATTTTGAATCCCATACATTATAAGGCGTGCTAGATGTTTATTGTCTATTTACTTTGTATGTGTTTAAGGAGACGGACCTTGTATAAGCTTAAGCTTGTTTCCGAATCCTTGCCAGTTACTATGTTTGTATATGTAATGTTCGTATATTTATTTGAATAAAATATGTTTAAACTAATGTGCGGTCAAAAATAAAATTTTGCGCTTTTAGCGCAAATTGGCGCCAAAATGTAAAAGTTGACCGATTTTGATGAATTTTTGTATTCAAGTAGATTTTAGGGTCCTGAATACGAATCTGCGGTCAACAATAAAATTTCGCGCTTTTCGCACAAATTGGGGCCAAAATGTAAAAGTTGACCGATTTTAATGAAATTTGGTATTCAAGTAGATTTAATGGTCCTGAGTACGAATCTGTGGTCAAAAATAAAATTTTCGAGCTTTTCGCGCAAATTGGCGCCAAAATGTAAAAGTTGACCGATTTTGATGAAATTTGGTATTCAAGTGGATTTAAGGGTCCTGAGTACGAATCTGCGGTCAAAAATATAATTTCGCGCTTTTAGCGCAAATTGGCACCAAAATGCAAAAGTTGACCGATTTTTCTGAAATTTGGTATTCAAGTTGATTTAAGGGTCCTGAGTACGAATCTGCGGTCAAAAATAAAATTTCGCGCTTTTCGCGCAAATTGGCGCCAAAATGTAAAGGTTGACCGATTTTGATGAAATTTGGTATTCAAATTGATTTAAGGGTCCTGAGTACGAATCTGCACTCAAATATAAAATTTCGCAACAATGGCGCTAAAATGTAAAAGTTGACCGATTTTGATGAAATTTGGTATTCAAGTATATTTAAGGGTCCTGAGTACGAATCTGCGGTCAAAAATATAATTTTGCGCTTGTTGCGCAAATTGGCGCCAAAATGTAAAAGTTGGCCGATTTTGATGAAATTTGGTATTCAAGTAGATTTAAGGGTCCTGAGTACGAATCTGCGGTCAAAAATAAATTTTCCCGCTTTTCGCATCAATGGCGCCAAAATGTAAAAGTTGACCGATTTTGATGAAATTTGGTATTCAAGTAGATTTAAGGGTCCTGAGTACGCATCTGCGGTCAAAAATAAAATTTTGCGCTTTTAGTGCAAATTGGCGCCAAAATGTAAAAGTTGACCGATTTTGATGAATTTTGGTATTCAAGTAGATTTTAAGGTCCTGAATACGAATCTGTGGTCAACAATAAAATTTCGCGCTTTTCGCACAAATTGGGGCCAAAATGTAAAAGTTGACCGATTTTGATGAAATTTGGTATTCAAGTGGATTTAAGGGTCCTGAGTACGAATCTGCGGTCAAAAATATAATTTCGCGCTTTTAGCGCAAATTGGCACCAAAATGCAAAAGTTGACCGATTTTGATGAAATTTGGTATTCAAATTGATTTAAGGGACCTGAGTACGAATCTGCGGTCAAAAATATAATTTTGCGCTTGTTGCGCAAATTGGCGCCAAAATGTAAAAGTTGGCCGATTTTGATGAAATTTGGTATTCAAGTAGATTTAAGGGTCCTGAGTACGAATCTGCGGTCAAAAATAAAATTTTCCGCTTTTCGCATCAATGGCGCCAAAATGTAAAAGTTGACCGATTTTGATGAAATTTGGTATTTAAGTAGATTTAAGGGTCCTGAGTACGAATCTGCGGTCAAAAATAAAATTTTGCGCTTTTAGCGCAAATTGGCCTAAAAATGTAAAAGTCGACCGATTTTGATGAAATTTGGTATTCAAGTAGATTTAATGGTCCTGAGTACGAATCTTTGGTCAAAAATAAAATTTCGCGCTTTCAGCGCAAATTGGCGCAAAAATGTAAAAGTTGACCGATTTTGATGAAATTTGGTATTCAAGCAGATTTAAGGGTCCTGAGTATGAATCTGCGGTCAAAAATAAAATTTCGCGCTTTTCGCACCAATGGCGCCAAAATGTAAAAGTTGACCGATTTTGATGAAATTTGGTATTAAAGTTGATTTAAGGGTCCTGATTACGAATCTGCGGTCAAATATAAAATTTGCACCAATGGCGCTAAAATGTAAAAGTTGACCGATTTTGATGAAATTTGGTATTCAAGTATATTTAAGGGTCCTGAGTACGAATCTGTGATCAAAAATAAAATTTCGTGCTTTTCGCGCAAATTGGCGCAAAAATGTAAAAGTTGACCGATTTTGATGAAAGGAGTAGGTTTGGTAAGGCCCATTTTTTGCCCCAAAATTTATCAACGCGTGAGCTCAGATATATCACTCTTTTTACAAAGTATAATGTCATAATTTATTGATTCAGTCGATTTTTGTCAAAACATATTCCTATTAGAATCCTGCAGCTGCTCAAACTCAGCCTAAAACCGTGAATTTCAACGAATTTGACGAAAATCGCATTATTTTACCCGGTTTTTGGCTCCGTTAACATTGGCCACATCCGTGTTTAAACTAAATTTTTTAATATGTTGTGTATATTTGTTAGTTACATCAAATATATAAATATTTTGTCTAAACACGAATGTGGCCTTTACTAATTTTACCGAAAAACCATATAAAATTTCACCAAAATAGTTTAATTTTCAAATATTTTTGGAATTAAGCTCGTGTTTGTGACGTCAGCAATTAGTGCATGCGTGCTCAAATGTAAAAATATAACCGATTTTTTATAAAACAACATTTGTACTTTTCTTCTGATGACTTAGGGTATGTTATATCAATATATGAAATTTCCTCAATTTTTGGGGCCAAAAACGGGTCATACCGAACCAACTCCTTTGGTATTTAAGTAGATTTAAGGGTCCTGAGTACGAATCTGCGGTCAAAAATAAAATTTCGCGCTTTTCGCACAAATTGGGACCAAAATGTAAAAGTTGACCGATTTTAATGAAATTTGGTATTCAAGTAGATTTAATTGTCCTGAGTACATTCTGTGGTCAAAAATAAAATTTCGCGCTTTCAGCGCAAATTGGCGCCAAAATGTTTAAGTTGACCGATGAAATTTGGTATTCAAGTAGATTTAAGAGTCCTGAGTACGAATCTGCGGTCAAAAATAAAATTTTGCGCTTGTTGCGCAAATTGGCCCAAAATGTAAAAGTTGGCCGATTTTGATGAAATTTGGTATTCAAGTAGATTTAAGGTTCCTGAGTACGAATCTGCGGTCAAAAATAAAATTTCCTGCTTTTTGCATCAATGGCGCCAAAATATAAAAGTTGACCGATTTTGATGAAATTTGGTATTCAAGTAGATTTTAGGGTCCTGAGTACGAATCTGCGGTCAAAAATAAAATTTTGCGGTTTTAGCGCAAATTGGCGCCAAAATGTAAAAGTTGACCGATTTTGATGAATTTTGGTATTCAAGTAGATTTTAGGGTCCTGAATACGAATCTGCGGTCAAAAATAAAATTTTGCGCTTTTCGCACAAATTGGGGCAAAAATGTAAAAGTTGACCGATTTTGATGAATTTTGGTATTCAAGTAGATTTTAGGGTCCTGAATACGAATCTGCGGTCAAAAATAAAATTTCGCACTTTTCGCGCTAAAGAGGCCAACATGTAAAAGTTGGCCGATTTTGATGAAATTTGGTATTCAAGTAGATTTAAGGGTCCTTAGTATGAATCTGCGGTCAAAAATAAAATTTACCCACTTTTCGCGCAAATGGGGCCAAAATGTAAAAGTTGGTCGATTTTGATGAAATTTGGTATTCAAGTAGATTAAAGGGTCCTGAGTACGAATCTGCGGTCAAAAATAAAATTTCGCTTCAATGGCGTCAAAATGTAAAAGTTGACAGATTTTGATGAAATTTGGTATTCTAGTAGATTTAAGGGTCCTGAGTACGAATCTGCGGTCAAAAATAAAATTTCACACCAATGGCGCCAAAATGTAAAAGGAGACCGATTTTGATGAAATTTGGTATTCAAGTAGATTTAAGGGCGCTCAGTAGAAATCTGTGGTCAAAAATAAAATTTCGCGCTTTTAGCGCAAATTGGCGCCAAAATGTAAAAGTTGACCGATTTTGATGAAATTTGGTATTCAAGTAGATTAAAGGGTCCAGATTACGAATCTGCGGTCAAAAATAAAATTTCGCACCAATGGCGCCAACCAACCGATTTAAATGAAATTTGGTATTCAAGTAGATTTAAGGGTCCTGAGTACGAATCTGCATTC
Source organism: Arcuatula senhousia (assembly GCA_963971305.1). NCBI lineage: Eukaryota > Metazoa > Mollusca > Bivalvia > Mytilida > Mytilidae > Arcuatula > Arcuatula senhousia. Next base: position 8,742 of record CAXARO010001006.1, read on the forward strand.
AAAAATAATATTTCGCGCTTTTCGCGCAAATTGGCGCCAAAATGTAAAAGTTGACCGATTTTGATGAAATTTGGTATTCAAGTAGATTTAAGGGTCTTGAGTACGAATCTGGTCCTGAGTACGAATCTTCGGTCAAAAATAAAATTTTGCGCTTTTCGCGCAAATTGACGCCAAAATGTAAAAGTTGACCGATTTGATGAAATTTGGTATTAAAGTTGATTTAAGGGTCCTGAGTAGGAATCTGCGGTCAAAAGTAAAATTTCGCGCTTTTCGCGCAAATTGGCGCCAAAATGTAAAAGTTGACCGATTTTGATGAAATTTGGTATTCTAGTAGATTTAAGGGTCCTGAGTACGAATCTGCGGTCAAAAATAAAATTTTGCACCAATTGCGCCAAAATGTAAAAGTTGACCGATTTTGATGAAATTTGGTATTCAAGTAGATTTAAGGGTGCTGAGTAGGAATCTGTGGTCAAAAATAAAATGTCGCGCTTTTCGCGCAAATTGGCGCCAAAATGTAAAAGTTGACCGATTTGATGAAATTTGGTATTCAAGTAGATTTAAGGGTCCTGATTACGAATCTGCAGTCAAAAATAAAATTTCGCACCAATGGCGCCAAAATGTAAAAGTTGTCTGATTTTGATGAAATTTGGTAATCAAGTAGATTTAAGAGTCCTGAGTACAAATCTGTGGTCAAAAATAAAATTTCGCGCTTTTAGCGCAAATTGGCGCCAAAATGTAAAAGTTGACCGATTTTGATGAAATTTGGTATTCAAGTAGATTAAAGGGTCCAGATTACGAATCTGCGGTCAAAAATAAAATTTCGCACCAATGGCGCCAACCAACCGATTTAAATGAAATTTGGTATTCAAGTAGATTTAAGGGTCCTGATTACGAATCTGCAGTCAAAAATAAAATTTCGCACCAATGGCGCCAAAATGTAAAAGTTGTCTGATTTTGATGAAATTTGGTATTCAAGTAGATTTAAGGGCGCTCAGTAGAAATCTGTGGTCAAAAATAAAATTTCGCGCTTTTAGCGCAAATTGGCGCCAAAATGTAAAAGTTGACCGATTTTGATGAAATTTGGTATTCAAGTAGATTAAAGGGTCCAGATTACGAATCTGCGGTCAAAAATAAAATTTCGCACCAATGGCGCCAACCAACCGATTTAAATGAAATTTGGTATTCAAGTAGATTTAAGGGTCCTGAGTACGAATCTGCATTCAAAAATAATATTTCGCGCTTTTCGCGCAAATTGGCGCCAAAATGTAAAAGTTGACCGATTTGATGAAATTTGGTATTCAAGTAGATTTAAGGGTCCTGATTACGAATCTGCAGTCAAAAATAAAATTTCGCACCAATGGCGCCAAAATGTAAAAGTTGTCTGATTTTGATGAAATTTGGTAATCAAGTAGATTTAAGAGTCCTGAGTACAAATCTGCGGTCAAAAATAAATTTCGCTTCAATGGCGTCAAAATGTAAAAGTTGACCGATTTTGATGAAATTTGGTATTCTAGTAGATTTAAGGGTCCTGAGTACGAATCTGCAGTCAAAAATAAAATTTCACACCAATGGCGCCAAAATGTAAAAGTTGACCGATTTTATGAAATTTGGTATTCAAGTAGATTTAAGGGCGCTAAGTAGGAATCTGCAGTCAAAAATAAAATTTCGCGCCAATGAGGCCAAAATGTAAAAGTTGGTCGATTTTGATGAAATTTGGTATTCAAGTAGATTAAAGGGTCCTGAGTACGAATCTGCGGTCAAAAATAAAATTTCGCTTCAATGGCGTCAAAATGTAAAAGTTGACCGATTTTGATGAAATTTGGTATTCTAGTAGATTTAAGGGTCCTGAGTACGAATCTGCGGTCAAAAATAAAATTTCACACCAATGGCGCCAAAATGTAAAAGTTAACCGATTTTGATGAAATTTGGTATTCAAGTAGATTTAAGGGCGCTAAGTAGGAATCTGTGGTCAAAAATAAAATTTCGCGCTTTTAGTGCAAATTGGCGCCAAAATGTAAAAGTTGACCGATTTTGATGAAATTTGGTATTTAAGTAGATTAAAGGGTCCAGAGTACGGATCTGCGGTCAAAAATAAAATTTCGCACCAATGGCGCCAACCGATTTAAATGAAATTTGGTATTCAAGTAGATTTAAGGGTCCTGAGTACGAATCTGCATTCAAAAATAATATTTCGCGCTTTTCGCGCAAATTGGCGCCAAAATGTAAAAGTTGACCGATTTTGATGAAATTAGGTATTCAAGTAGATTTAAGGGTCCTGAGTACGAATCTGCGGTCAAAAATAAAATTTTGCGCTTTTCGCGCAAATTGACGCCGAAATGTAAAAGTTGACCGATTTGATGAAATTTGGTATTCAAGTTGATTTATGGGTCCTGAGTAGGAATCTGCGGTCAAAAGTAAAATTTCGCGCTTTTCGCGCAAATTGGCGCCAAAATGTAAAAGTTGACCGATTTTGATGAAATTTGGTATTCTAGTAGATTTAAGGGTCCTGAGTACGAATCTGCGGTCAAAAATAAAATTTTGCACAAATGGCGCCAAATGTTAAAGTTAACCGATTTTGATGAAATTTGGTATTCTAGTAGATTTAAGGGTCCTGAGTACGAATCTGCGGTCAAAAATATAATTTCGCGCTTTCAGCGCAAATTGGCGCCAAAATGTAAAAGTTGGCCGATTTTGATGAAATTTGGTATTCAAGTAGATTTAAGGGTCCTGAATACGAATCTGCGGTCAACAATAAAATTTCGCGCTTTTCGCACAAATTGGGGCCTAAATGTAAAAGTTGACCGATTTTAATGAAATTTGGTATTCAATTAGATTTAATGGTCCTGAGTACGAATCTGTGGTCAAAAATAAAATTTTCGAGCTTTTCGCGCAAATTGGCGCCAAAATGTAAAGGTTGACCGATTTTGATGAAATTTGGTATTCAAATTGATTTAAGGGTCCTGAGTACGAATCTGCAGTCAAATATAAAATTTCGCAACAATGGCGCTAAAATGTAAAAGTTGACCGATTTTGATGAAATTTGGTATTCAAGTATATTTAAGGGTCCTGAGTACGAATCTGCGGTCAAAAATATAATTTTGCGCTTGTTGCGCAAATTGGCGCCAAAATGTAAAAGTTGGCCGATTTTGATGAAATTTGGTATTCAAGTAGATTTAAGGGTCCTGAGTACGAATCTGCGGTCAAAAATAAAATTTCCCGCTTTTCGCATCAATGGCGCCAAAATGTAAAAGTTGACCGATTTTGATGAAATTTGGTATTCAAGTAGATTTAAGGGTCCTAAGTACGAATCTGCGCTCAAAAATAAAATTTTGCGCTTTTAGCGCAAATTGGCGCCAAAATGTAAAAGTTGACCGATTTTGATGAATTTTTGTATTCAAGTAGATTTTAGGGTCCTGAATACGAATCTGCGGTCAACAATAAAATTTCGCGCTTTTCGCACAAATTGGGGCCAAAATGTAAAAGTTGACCGATTTTAATGAAATTTGGTATTCAAGTAGATTTAATGGTCCTGAGTACGAATCTGTGGTCAAAAATAAAATTTTCGAGCTTTTCGCGCAAATTGGCGCCAAAATGTAAAAGTTGACCGATTTTGATGAAATTTGGTATTCAAGTGGATTTAAGGGTCCTGAGTACGAATCTGCGGTCAAAAATATAATTTCGCGCTTAAAGCGCAAATTGGCACCAAAATGCAAAAGTTGACCGATTTTTCTGAAATTTGGTATTCAAGTTCATTTAAGGGTCCTGAGTACGAATCTGCGGTCAAAAATAAAATTTCGCGCTTTTCGCGCAAATTGGCGCCAAAATGTAAAGGTTGACCGATTTTGATGAAATTTGGTATTCAAATTGATTTAAGGGTCCTGAGTACGAATCTGCACTCAAATATAAAATTTCGCAACAATGGCGCTAAAATGTAAAAGTTGACCGATTTTGATGAAATTTGGTATTCTAGTATATTTAAGGGTCCTGAGTACGAATCTGCGGTCAAAAATATAATTTTGCGCTTGTTGCGCAAATTGGCGCCAAAATGTAAAAGTTGGCCGATTTTGATGAAATTTGGTATTCAAGTAGATTTAAGGGTCCTGAGTACGAATCTGCGGTCAAAAATAAAATTTCCCGCTTTTCGCATCAATGGCGCCAAAATGTAAAAGTTGACCGATTTTGATGAAATTTGGTATTCAAGTAGATTTAAGGGTCCTGAGTACGAATCTGTGGTCAAAAATAAAATTTTCGCGCTTTTCGCACAAATTGGCGCCAAAATGTAAAAGTTGACCGATTTTGATGAAATTTGGTATTCAAGTGGATTTAAGGGTCCTGAGTACGAATCTGTGGTCAAAAATATAATTTCGCGCTTTTAGCGCAAATTGGCACCAAAATGCAAAACATGACCGATTTTGATGAAATTTGGTATTCAAGTGGATTTAAGGGTCCTGAGTACGAATCTGCGGTCAAAAATATAATTTCGCACCAATGGCGCCAACCAACCGATTTAAATGAAATTTGGTATTCAAGTAGATTTAAGGGTCCTGATTACGAATCTGCAGTCAAAAATAAAATTTCGCACCAATGGCGCCAAAATGTAAAAGTTGTCTGATTTTGATGAAATTTGGTATTCAAGTAGATTTAAGGGCGCTCAGTAGAAATCTGTGGTCAAAAATAAAATTTCGCGCTTTTAGCGCAAATTGGCGCCAAAATGTAAAAGTTGACCGATTTTGATGAAATTTGGTATTCAAGTAGATTAAAGGGTCCAGATTACGAATCTGCGGTCAAAAATAAAATTTCGCACCAATGGCGCCAACCAACCGATTTAAATGAAATTTGGTATTCAAGTAGATTTAAGGGTCCTGAGTACGAATCTGCATTCAAAAATAATATTTCGCGCTTTTCGCGCAAATTGGCGCCAAAATGTAAAAGTTGACCGATTTTGATGAAATTTGGTATTCAAGTAGATTTAGGGGTCTTGAGTACGAATCTGGTCCTGAGTACGAATCTTCGGTCAAAAATAAAATTTTGCGCTTTTCGCGCAAATTGACGCCAAAATGTAAAAGTTGACCGATTTGATGAAATTTGGTATTAAAGTTGATTTAAGGGTCCTGAGTAGGAATCTGCGGTCAAAAGTAAAATTTCGCGCTTTTCGCGCAAATTGGCGCCAAAATGTAAAAGTTGACCGATTTTGATGAAATTTGGTATTCTAGTAGATTTAAGGGTCCTGAGTACGAATCTGCGGTCAAAAATAAAATTTTGCACCAATTGCGCCAAAATGTAAAAGTTGACCGATTTTGATGAAATTTGGTATTCAAGTAGATTTAAGGGTGCTGAGTAGGAATCTGTGGTCAAAAATAAAATGTCGCGCTTTTCGCGCAAATTGGCGCCAAAATGTAAAAGTTGACCGATTTGATGAAATTTGGTATTCAAGTAGATTTAAGGGTCCTGATTACGAATCTGCAGTCAAAAATAAAATTTCGCACCAATGGCGCCAAAATGTAAAAGTTGTCTGATTTTGATGAAATTTGGTAATCAAGTAGATTTAAGAGTCCTGAGTACAAATCTGCGGTCAAAAATAAATTTCGCTTCAATGGCGTCAAAATGTAAAAGTTGACCGATTTTGATGAAATTTGGTATTCTAGTAGATTTAAGGGTCCTGAGTACGAATCTGCAGTCAAAAATAAAATTTCACACCAATGGCGCCAAAATGTAAAAGTTGACCGATTTTATGAAATTTGGTATTCAAGTAGATTTAAGGGCGCTAAGTAGGAATCTGCAGTCAAAAATAAAATTTCGCGCCAATGAGGCCAAAATGTAAAAGTTGGTCGATTTTGATGAAATTTGGTATTCAAGTAGATTAAAGGGTCCTGAGTACGAATCTGCGGTCAAAAATAAAATTTCGCTTCAATGGCGTCAAAATGTAAAAGTTGACCGATTTTGATGAAATTTGGTATTCTAGTAGATTTAAGGGTCCTGAGTACGAATCTGCGGTCAAAAATAAAATTTCACACCAATGGCGCCAAAATGTAAAAGTTAACCGATTTTGATGAAATTTGGTATTCAAGTAGATTTAAGGGCGCTAAGTAGGAATCTGTGGTCAAAAATAAAATTTCGCGCTTTTAGTGCAAATTGGCGCCAAAATGTAAAAGTTGACCGATTTTGATGAAATTTGGTATTTAAGTAGATTAAAGGGTCCAGAGTACGGATCTGCGGTCAAAAATAAAATTTCGCACCAATGGCGCCAACCGATTTAAATGAAATTTGGTATTCAAGTAGATTTAAGGGTCCTGAGTACGAATCTGCATTCAAAAATAATATTTCGCGCTTTTCGCGCAAATTGGCGCCAAAATGTAAAAGTTGACCGATTTTGATGAAATTAGGTATTCAAGTAGATTTAAGGGTCCTGAGTACGAATCTGCGGTCAAAAATAAAATTTTGCGCTTTTCGCGCAAATTGACGCCGAAATGTAAAAGTTGACCGATTTGATGAAATTTGGTATTCAAGTTGATTTATGGGTCCTGAGTAGGAATCTGCGGTCAAAAGTAAAATTTCGCGCTTTTCGCGCAAATTGGCGCCAAAATGTAAAAGTTGACCGATTTTGATGAAATTTGGTATTCTAGTAGATTTAAGGGTCCTGAGTACGAATCTGCGGTCAAAAATAAAATTTTGCACAAATGGCGCCAAATGTTAAAGTTAACCGATTTTGATGAAATTTGGTATTCTAGTAGATTTAAGGGTCCTGAGTACGAATCTGCGGTCAAAAATATAATTTCGCGCTTTCAGCGCAAATTGGCGCCAAAATGTAAAAGTTGGCCGATTTTGATGAAATTTGGTATTCAAGTAGATTTAAGGGTCCTGAATACGAATCTGCGGTCAACAATAAAATTTCGCGCTTTTCGCACAAATTGGGGCCTAAATGTAAAAGTTGACCGATTTTAATGAAATTTGGTATTCAATTAGATTTAATGGTCCTGAGTACGAATCTGTGGTCAAAAATAAAATTTTCGAGCTCGCGGGTGAATTAAGTAGTTTTGTTACAATTAAATAAGGGGGAGATCACTCTGTTTTTACCTAATTACGTATGCATGATTTATTCAAAATGGCGGTGTAAAAGTTCTGCGCGTCAGTCGGATTTTTGTGTTGTTACGGTAATAGACGTGTAAAAATGTAAGACATACCGCTTCAATATGATGCCTTTTTAAAAAAGGTTACTAGTTTTTTCAAAATATTATTCAAAAAGTGTTGTTCTTCATCGAATTTGATTGATTTTGTTCGTCTTTTCGCCAGCCGTGAAACTCCGCCTACTTTCATTCATCGACCAATGAAAATACGATCGCGGTCAATTTAATACTTGGAAGTCGACCATTTATTGAAAGCACCTGCCAGACAAATATTGTTAGATTTTATTACGAATTCGTATTTATAGCGGCTACACTAGATCATAGAACCTCATGAGAAATAAGGTATGGTATATTTAAGTCGTATGATACGTATTTAAATGATTGAGAACGCAATATTTCTTGTAAATTTAGCTAAAACATGCCGTTTTTAACCAACCACGTGTTGTTGGAATTCTATTTTTTTAAAATTGAATTCTATCACATGTTCATGTTTCTTAAACAAGAATAGTAATATTGCTACCATGAAACTTAATTGAAAAAGGGATTTTGGACAGCAGGCACATAAACCATATGCCAAAATCCCCTCTTCCTGACAATACATGTAGGTAACTGTTGCTGCAAAGACAAAGTAGAGTGTGAAGTACAATGTAGTAGAATTATGTTTGTCTATTTGTTAATTGTCCCGTTCAATGTTCAGAACTACTGTCACCCTAGCTGCGGTTTTGTAGCAGGGAGAACGGTCCTTTAGATTATCTTATATGGCGGACCGATAAATAAAAACAAACATCAAAAAGATCATTGAGTGCATCCCCCCTGTAGAAGAGGATACTTGCACTTTACGTTAAAAGCAGCGCAACACACAGGCTGTTCTACATGTATGTACAAAAACAATCCCAGATTCTTAAAGTAGCTGGATGGGTGCCAGCGGCCCTGTCGGAAGGCTTCGACAGAGCTAATTGATATCTGCACTAGTCCCACTGATGTACTGATATGACTGGATTCTGGCTTGGGGCTTGAGGAACTTCAGGTTGTGGCCTCTGAATCATGTGTAATACATTGCAAAAAAGAGCATTTTGTTGTACACATGATACATTAATATTTAAATACATGTACTGATAATCTGGAGGTTCACATGTGTTTACACTTTGAATAAAATTGCTGATATTTTACACTTTTTCATCAGTCTAATAGTATGTTTAGTCTATCCAATTGCTACTAAGGCATAGCTGAGCGCTGCGTCTAGATAAACCTAATTTACAAAAAGTTTTAGTATATTTTATGTATGCACTTGATCCATATAATATATGCAGATATGCCCCAGGCAATTTTTCTTTGTGTTTTTAGTTAAATTACCCAAATATAGCCAAATATCATCAATGCCTATACATGCATCATTTAATTGGCCTCCATGTGCATGGTAATTTCATTGTCTCTGTTAGGCCTTGAAAAATTGATAGTTGGTTTCCCCTAACATGGGCAAAATATGAAGACCCGGTATTTATTTTTATGATATGAGTTTTCTCAGCTAAACTTTCAGTTTTTAAATTTTTAAAACAGAATAAACAAAGTAAGAAAATACTTTTTTTATTCCAAATTTTCATTGAAAAAAGAATTTAGCAAATCTCATTATCTTAGACCGGGCAGGCCAGAATTTAATGTTTTACTTTTATTTTTTTTAAATGAAAATAAAATTTATTGACCAGGCACCAAAAAAAAACAGACCCGGCAGGTTTAGGGGAAACCAACAATTATTTTTTTGTCCTTATTAAATCAAGGAAGGTTATATTTAGGGGTAATTCATGCTTTAATTACATGTAAGGTAAACAAAAATGAGAAAATGGCAACATTAAGTAATTGGTAACAAGAAAGAGAAAAGCTAGAGGCGCTGCTATACATGTACCTTTATATTTTTGTTATTTCTATACGTAGTTTAAGCTCCACATAGACTTTAAAAAGGGAAATATCAACCATTTTATTCAAAGTCTAACGGTTACCTTGAACCTTATAATCCAAATATGGCTTACATTGTAAATAGTACATATGTATGTTAGAAAGCTAGTAAAAAAAACCAGCCATAGATTGCAAATTTGAGACAGATATTACTATAAATGCTGCTGGAATGGTCATAAGACTATAATATTTAAGATATTGTTTTTTTTAATATAATTTTAAAGACCGTTCAATTCACACACCGACTATTCAGACACACAGAGTGCAGGTGGAACACACAAGACCAGGTTTAATTGTTTGTCAGCTGACACTTTCTGTTAGGCCAAAAAGTATGTGTGTTTCTGGTTTCATGCCTGAATCTATATTTTAATTTTTGGGAGTACATACGTTATCTATACGAAAAATAATTTTTTTGCACAAACAAAATCAAGTTAAATGGTCTGTCCAAAAATAAAAAATTCCAATGCTTGAAAATGTTGAAGAAAAATAATTTATTATAGTCATTTTTATTTTTAAGTAATCAGTCTCAGTAAACACAAAACAATAAATATGTAGAAATTACAAACATCAACTGAATAATCATTTACTATTATAAATAAATTCAAGTTAACAGAAAAAAACTATTAAAAAAATATTATACAAGTGAAATATAAATATTTCATTCAAGCCCTATACCGAAGGTCCACCATAAACAAGACCAATCGATGTCTGGCCCTGCGTCGCACGGCAAAACGTTGAACCATGCATGTACATATTCTAGGCCCAATATGGACAGTCAATAATTTTTGACACTTGCATCCTATGGTGGACTTACAAAGCACATTTGTCACATGCAACCCAATATTAAAAATATTTAAAAAAAAATAAAGTTTCTATTTTTCCCCCTTAACTTGTAAAAAAAAAATTCTAAATTGCACCGTAAATAAAAAAAGTTCTTTTTGGGCCCCTCATTCCTAAACAAAAAAAGAGGGGACAACCAAAGTCAGCCCCACCCTTCCTTTTATGGTAAGTAACATTACTGTAAAGTTTCATAGCATTTGGTCATCCAGAACAAAAGTTCTTGTGGAAACAAATAACAAAGTCGCTTTTTTGGCCCCATTTGGGGCTCCTAATTTTTTAAACGAAAAAAGCGGAAACACCCAAAATCAGCCATGCCCTTCCTTTTATGGTAAGTAACATTACTGTAAAGTTTCATAGCATTTGATCAACCAGAACAAAAGTTATTGTGGAAACAAATAAAACAGTCGCTTTTGGGCCCCTAATTTCTAAACGAAATTATAAAATAACCCCAAAAGGGGAGGCGCACATCTTCAATATATCTGTAATCACTGTGTAAAATTTTAGAAAGATCTAGCATTTGGTTTTTGAGATTCAGATTACACAAGACAGGCACCCCATAGCGCAACGGACAGAGTGACCCGACTACTAGACCTGCGTCGCCGAAGGTAAAAAGAGTCAGAATAAGCTGTCCTCTAATTAACTCCTTGCGGGGAATCGAACCCCGATCTCCTATCTTAGGTGTTTTCCTATAAACTACAAGGACTATTTATAGAGTCTACAGCATAAACCCTCTTTATTAACAGACCATTACAAATAGTATATTACATGTAGATCAGCAGAAGTCTCCATCCAACAACAAGATGTTTTATAAGGAATTTCAGAGATAACTACCTCATGTACCTCTAGATCTGCAAATCTTAAAATTGTAATTCTTTGTTATTATATGTACTGTAATATGCCCATTCTTATGGACAATAAATACTTTTCTTCTTCTTTTTCATATATACATGTACTGCTGGCTGTTTTCCATTGCGATTTTTAAATTCCCGTTTCTTTATGTTGGTTGTGCATGTTGTGTCGCGTACACTTATTCCACATCTCTTTATCGTCTAAGTATTGTACATATGCTTAGAAATAAAAATGAAAGTACAACAATACAAATAAAATATAGATCAGCAGAAGTCTCCATCCAACAAAAGAATGTTATTAAGGATTCAGAGATAGCTACCTCTATATGCCTGGTTATATATACATGGTACATGTACATTCTACAAATAGGAATCAAATGCATTCCAAGCAGACTTAATTAGCATGAACTAAAGTGTTAGCTATAAAATGATAAATTTTGTTCAAAACAGATACAGACAAATGTAGTCCATCAATGTTGAATGTAGAAAACAAATGTAGACTATGTAGAAAACAAATAAAAAGGCATCACCTAAAAAAAATTACTGTCAAAAAAAAACAAGCCCCCCCCCTGCCCCCCTTCAAGTTTAATGTTACGTCTCCAACATGTTCAGTTCATGAAAATAATATTTAGAAATATTATTTAACTGCAAAAATTATTATAGGTTATATTAAGGCCAGTGTTTTTTAATTTTTAGTTTTATGAACTTTTCCTAAATGTTGGTGGGTAGGAGAAAGGAAAAAAATTAAAAATAAAATTCCTGAAAAATTAAGGTCTAGCAGAAAAAAATAGTAATTTGTGTCAAAATAATAATAAATTTATTCAATAATAAGTCAAATATTTGTAACGTAGGAAAAAAATTATTTCAATTACGGGTCAAATTTTTAAGGTAGGAGGGTTCGTAAAACTAAAAATAAAAAATAACGGCCTAAAATAAATATAAAGTTCCAACGTACAACAATTCGTCTCACAACTTATTCTTACATTTTTACCCAACCGGAAGTACAAAATGTATAAACATTTGTCTCCCTTGAATGATCAAAGCATCAATCATGCTATTTTATGACATTTATATGTTCGTGGATTGGTATTGACAAAATTAGTTAATTGAAAAAAAATGAATTATTTAGCAGCTGACAAAGAAAATGGATTGTCCATGTCCATAAACAACAACAGACATTAGAATCGAGAGGAGTATATTCAGTCAAAGAAATTAGAGTTTAAGATTAACAGGTCAGAATCCATTATAAAAATTTATAGATTATGTTACACAATTTGCAAAAATTCACAGTACTGAACAGAGTTTTACAGGCCATGACCTGTTGGACCTGTGCTATTAAATTTCGAAGGGTTCAAGACGGAGTATAGCCCTTTTTAAAAGGTCACTCAGAATTCTGATTCCGATTCTTTTTTTTTCATTTTTGCAAGAGTACATTGTAGTTTCCCTTTTTGGGTCGGCCACATAATATAATCAACGTTGAGCTAAGGAAAACGTCAATTTATCCCTATCTGTTTTTGGCGTAATTTCTTCTTCCCGATTCAAATAAACTGGTTTGGAGTGAAGTCTTAGACTTTGGCAGACAGATTTAAAATGTTTTAACAAGGTGGCGAATTTAGTTAATTTCAACAGATTTAAAATGGTGAGGCCGACCCGGAAGTTGTAAACCTGTAGTGCATAAGTAAAAGATTTCTCATGTCACACGTACAGAAAATACTTTCTAAAAAGGACTATATTATTATTTATTGCACATGCCAATAAAATTCTTAAGGAATAAAGAATTTATTCCTTCTTCTCCATGTTGTAAAAATCTGTCCTGTCCCGTAAACATGGTAAAGCAAATGTTAACACGAAACTCTGGTCCAAGCTGAAATGTCCAGAAATATTTCAGTTATTCCATTAATACATACATGTATGTTACACATGTTTCAAGTGGTCACTCTGCATTTTAAGAGTCATTTGATTTTTATGACTTTCTTTTTCCAGGCTTGTGACTGGCAAGATACTACAGAAATTGATTTAATGATAATGATACATGTACAATGTACGTTGTACAATGTAATCCTTAATGCTAGTGAAACTTTTTAAGAGTTTTAGTAACTGGGGCTAAAATTTAATATTGTTTCTCAAATATGGCTGAAATATATTATATTTAATGTATTAACAATTTTGAAAATCTTTCTTGTAGTATCTTGGCTGCATTCCCCACCTCCATTTCCCTCTCGATGAGCAAGTTTACATGTAGAATAACATGTTAAATACATGTACATGCATGTAGTAACAAGTGAGATCAATGTCAATCTTGCCAGGAATTTTTTTCAATGTCTGCATTACATGCTTGTGCATTGAGTCACTTTGACACTATCCCTCGTCCTGCGGCGTCACAAAATTGCCGTCACAGTTTTCCTGGTAACTACATGACACAGCCTCTTGATATTTGGCTTCCTCATACATGTCATAGGCTATAGTACAGTACTATATTTATACATGTAAATCTTTGGTTCAAAGTGTATGGTTCCCTCATCATATATATAACCAAGAACTATAACAGGTCAAATTGATCGTTGAGAATGTTTCCTTATAAAAGTACTGTTTTGCTTCATTTTGTAGTTGGTTGTCATTAGTTACGAGTATGTCATTTTCACAAAATTATTGTTCTAGAATTTTTTAAATTACATAAAAATCCCTATTAAAATGGTTCATGCGCAGAGGGTGTCGTGCTAATGGTCATGATGATTGTATGGAGATGGGGATTCTAGAACTATTTGTGATTAAAAATTTATTGACATGCATGTACATTTTGTAATAACAAATTGACATTGATCAACTTTTGCTTTATAAAGCTCAGTTTTGCTACAAAACTTGGTACATTGTATGCTATGCAATGTTATTAATTGATTGTAGACATATGAACCTGATTACCTGTCATATCTGGTAGTACATGTAGTTTATTGCCTTTAATGTCATATTCATGATTTGTCATTTCATATACAAAAATTGTAGTTCATTTTACAAATCCAGTAAAAATGCAAATGCAATTTTGTTTTCAATGTCATATCCAGTGGTTTGTCAAGTCCTGTATATAATTTTCAAAATCCAGTTAGGCTAGCATTGCAAATATAATTTTGCTTTCATTGTCATATCCGGTGGTTGTCAAGTCCTGTATTTTGACCAATCCAGTGCCTTGCCTGTTCTCCAAAATATTAAGAATCTGAATATACATGTACATATTATTTATACAGGTATCTGAAATGAAATCTGTATCCAAAAATATTAAAATTATAAAAATTTAAATCTTCCGAAGCACCTGATTTCACTCTCTGTATGACTTGATTACTTTTCAGTTGTTTTTGTGTTTTATGTTTTTTGTTTCTTTAATTGTGCTGTTCTCGTTTTGTCTTTGCCTTTTGACAATTAATCGAATCCCCATTGGTAACTTTTTGCTTGCTTCATTCAGCCAGAATACAAATGTTACAGTTTTATTTAATGAATCCAGTGTACATTTATACCACATCATGCATATTTTATGTAGAAACCTGTAATGGTAAAGCCATTTATCATTAAATGGTCATAAATATGGCTAAATGTATTTTACATATAAAATACTATCATCTATGAAGTTTCAGATACTGTGATATTTACATTTCAGATACGTGTACTGTTATATTTACATGTACATGTATTCCACATCTAAATTTCTCACCTGTATGTATTAAAGTAAATCATCAAGCTCTGTTATATTTATGCCAAATATTTAAAAGCAACATCTAAGAAGTTTGTACATGTAATGAACATGTAACACCCCTTACCAAGGTAGGATGGTGTACCTTATCTGTCGCCAATACGCTAAGGTACTGACATAAAATGCTACAAGACATACAATGTAACAAATTCAAAGATGTCCTATAAATATTTGACCTAAACTTGAAACAGATTACGATTATTTACAGTAATACATGTTCCACTTCCTCAGTAGACATTCTGCTTGTCTTTTGAGAACTGTCTCATCAGAAGTTAGATGTTCTTTCTTTTTCAGATCACTTTGACATTTGGAGACTTGCAGCTGGATTTTCATTTCACATTTTTCGTATCGTTGACGGATGGATTTGTCATTGGGATGGTTCTGCGTCATTCGCTTGTACTTAATGAAGTCCTGGTATTCCTGTGTATCTCCGACAATTTCGTGAATATAATCTGCCATGGACTTCTTGGTACATGTAGGTACTGCAAGGGTATGTTTGCATTATACAACATAGTTCAACTAGATTAATAGTTGATAACTACATGTAATTTTTAAATCCCAGTAAACATTGTTAAAGAAGAGCTTTTGCATGAAAAAACGAGCGAGTACATGTAAAAAACAATTTATATAATGAGTGATGACTTAAATTCAAACATTCAAAAATGTTGCATATGATTCACATGATTAATAGCTTGCATAAATCTTACCAGCAGATTGTTGTTTTTTTTCTGTTTGAAACAATTTTCTCTTCACAGTTGGGCTTGTTCTCTTTCCTTAATATAAGTTACATGTATATTTATAAGTATTATTAGATGCAGTCTCATATGAGTTTGCCTTAAAACGGTTTAGTAAGAATTTAATTTTCTGGTTTTCATTAGACCCTTACTCTAAGTATTACTTAATACATGTAATATATACAACACAATTCTTCAAGATACAGCTGACCACTCTTAAAAACTGTTTAAACATGAACTTTGTATGAATACAAGTATGTTTGAAACACTTGAAAGCCAATACCAATATAAACATGATAAAAGTACAGAGTTGAAAATAACAGCCTGCCCTCCTGCCCGAGACTGATAACTTTGGGCAGGGCTAGGGCTGGCTTAAATTCATGAAAATTTGACTGGCTTTATAGCAAAAACAGGTAGAACTTCAATTCAGGGCTGGTTACTTTTTCAGTGAATTTACTACCCTTAAAAGTATTGCCTATTAAAGGCTAAAACTAGACTTTTACTCAATATTTCAAATATTTTGTACATGTATAATTACAATAGGAACTAATGAGATGTGGAATAAGTGTACGCGACACAGCCCACACAATAAGCGGTAATTCAGAAAAACGACAATAAAAAACTGTCAGCAGCCTTCAACAAGGCCAGTAGGCGCTGCGCGCAGTTCTGCAATCGGCCCAATGTCTAAATAAAATGCACATAATTCAAATCCAGTCCTGAAATAATCAAAGGTAGACCCCTTTCTTAAGCAAGGAACATAAAACATCTAAAAGACAAGGACAAACAAAAGCTTTGTCAAAGATTCCTGGCTTAGGACAGGCACATTTAAAATGTGGCAGGTTAAACTAGTTTTTTGGGCCCAACCTTCCCCATGATAAGACATAACTCAAAATAATATTGGTCATTACACTTTATACTATCCTATCAAAGAAAAAATAATTCAATGTAATGATCATTTCTAGTGAAATGAAAAAAAAAATTGATATACATACTGTTTATGACAACGACATTAGTCTCGATGGGATATTTTGTCATGTCTTGATCCAACTCTTTACTTTTCAGTTTGGTTGGCATGTCTGCTGTGTTTGAGGACTTAAGATCTAAAAAGTGAAAGACAATATGTGAGTAATGTGTGAACATTTGAAATTAAATATTGAAAGAATTTATACCCCAAAAGGTATTCCCTCTTTTCAGTTTACATAGGTTATCTCCCATAAGCAGGAGTTATCTAACTTTGCAGGAGGTGTTATTTCTTAGCCCCTCTGTTCTTTTCATGGAAAATCAAAGAAAAATCTAGAGACTGAGAGAAATTAGGGATTTCCCTGAATTTCACAAGAACTTTACTATATAAAATCTTTAAAGTTTACATTTTTATTGCAGATTATTTAATAAGTATTTTTGTAAAAGGAAATGTTTTAAAAAGTTACATAACTATCTCAAAATGTTGGGAAATCCCTTTTCTTTCTGAACCCCTCAAATTTATCATAGGATTTCAACAATAAATCCAGAGAAAATAAATTTCATACCTGCTGTAAAGATAGATAACTCATGCATATGGGAGATAACCTATGTTAACTGAAAAGAGGGAATTGTGTTATGGTGTATTAATGAACTTATATATTGTTTCTGATAAGACCGAACTTAAAATAATAGTGGTCGTAATACACCTTTTAATATCATTAAACAGTATTTCAATATAATGGTCATTTGTCATGTTTCTAGTAAAGTAAAAAAAAAAACATTATATACATACTGTTTATGACAACGACATTAGTCTCGATGGGATATTTTGTCATGTCTTGATCCAACTCTTTACTTTTCAGTTTGGTTGGCATGTCTGCTGTGTTTGAGGACTTAAGATCTAAAAAGTGAAGGACAATATGTGAGTAATGTGTGAACATTTGAAATTTAATACCAAGGGGCATTCAAATGTAAAAAAATGTCAAATGTCATTGAACAGCACAAAGAAACATACAGCATATAAATTTAATAGCAATCCTCGACATAATTTGAGTTAAATCACCATGCTCAAGTGCACAGGAAGAGTAATCCCTTTCTACATAATGTTCTACTTGTTGCAACACAACTGTCATGTTGCTAACATTCAATTCACTGTGTCAATATATATATATGTTTTGAAAGAATTTATACCCCACAAGGTATTGTTTTATGGTGTTTTAATAAACTTTTATTGTTTTGTATATACTACAAATGTATGTACATGTTTATGTACCTTTGATAAAGGATCTGTACAAATGCTTCACCTCTGCATTTTCATTTCTCAACTCTGACTCACATGACTTGGGGTCAGGAACCAAGTCTACAAATAATCAGAAATTGCTGTAATTAATTTAAAAGATCTGCATGGACGAAAGATACAGTAGTTACATTTACATTGTATAGTTGAAAGTGACTGGTAGTAAGTATACATGTGTTTTTAGACGACTGTCTTTAACCTTCTATTTTAAGGAGTGTATTGGCATTATGGAACAAGTGTTATTTATGTACCGGTACATGTACCACTTGTTCCCCCATTTTTCAAGGTGAGGTCTTCAGCATTTTATGACTATTCTACATTTTTAGTAAGAGATATTTAAGATGGGAAGTACAACTTTGTATAACATATATAAAGATACCTGCAAGAGAATGAAAAATGTATTGAGATAAAGTTGAAGAATGATTGTAAATATAATTAACAAATTTATACCTTGTTCTATTGCAGTGTCTTCAACATGTTCAGGACTGTGAAGATGGGCAGCACTGTGGTCTACAGCGATGTCTTCATCCAATGAAAGGTCTGCATTTTCAGGTCTGGGTGAAGTTGCAAGATGAGGATCTGTCAATTATATAAGAATAGTAATGTACTTCCAAAAAAGATCATCAAAGTTTGATAGAACATCACATACACTAGTATTAACATGATTAAAAATGTAAAATGCATTATTTTAAAAAGGAAACAACATTAAATGTACATGTATAATTAAAAAGAACTTCTATGTGAATGTTAATGGGTCCTGGCATAGTACAGTAGCCTGTACTTAAATGATAAATTCAACAAGGTAAAATAATGCATAAATTCTTTTCTTTGTGTGATTACAGTAAAAGAATCAACATTTTCATTTAAGTATTTAGGCCATTATAAAAAAAAATCCTTGATTCTCATACGCTCCCCCCTGATTTTTTCAGTCCCCCACCAAATTTATTTTGAGTTCTGTACAAATTTTGTTCATTTTTGGTCATATTTTCAAGAAATTTGGATGAGAATGTAGGAATTTTTTTATTATGGCCTCAAGTAGTTACATTAAGTTAGTTATACCTGATGAATCCTCCTCTTTTCTGATGGGTTCAATGTATTTAGCTATACCATTATAATCAAATACCTTGATTTTATTCAAAGGCAAAGACAACCTCCCATTTTGAAAATTCTCAACAACCTTTTCCCATTCATTTTTAAGGTATATGTGTTCATCTACTAATGAAGAGGAACGGAATTCATGCATCACTGGACCTTCAGGATGTCTATCTGGTTCTTGAGTGCTGTCATGGAAAACCAGATCACCATTCACATGATTCCACCAGACACCTTTGCCAGCGGCCATGAAATCAGGTATTCTTTGCAGGTGTGCTTGCAATAAAAAAGGTCGCCTCTTAATGAAATCTTCGGTAAATACAGAGTTCTTGCTCTCTGGTAGAAGACTTGCCTGTTTTTTGATGTGGGACTCTTGTACTGCAAGAGAATCTGGTTTGGCTGTTAATATATTGTTTTGACTGCGAAATCGGAGAACAGCATTATCCACCACATAGTCCGCTTTCCGGTTTGACGTGTTCTCTGATATTCTTCTTAAACTCCCAAATCCTCGTTCTTCTTCTTCAGTTGTTATGCTTCTTAGATTAAAAATCCTCAAAATATCTGGAGAATGTGTTGTCAGGCTATGAAAGTGGCTTCCATAGAATCTTCTGTGTGTCAGTTTAGTTGGTTTTCCAATGACAGTTTGGCAACTGGTAGCAAAAATCAAACACTGGTTATACATTCTCAGAATTTGTTTCGGACATCTTGACTCAGCCGGACTGTAGCATATTCTTGCCATTTCTTGCAGTGCTGATATCATAATCATAATGTTTTCATCTATCTTGTCATCTTCATACAAAGCTTTTGTCAGTAGAGCCAGTTTCACAAGGTAAAGTCTAGCATCAGACCCTTTGATTTGTCTCTTTTCATTTACAGTTGTAGAAGCAAACGATTCAAATTCCTTCTTGGTTGATTTATCTACATGGAATGGTAACTCTGTGATAATATTCTGTACAAGGTTGGTAATGTCATGTAGAGGTTCACAGCCAAGTACTTCATATTTATCCAGGTTTAAGTCTGTAGTTGTAGTAGTGGGGTTTGGAATTAGTAAAGCTGGTGGTCGACTAATTCCATGTAGCAAGGTTGAAAGTTCATCATCAAGTTGTTCTTTTGTCGCATTGGGATTGTTGTAAATTCCCCTACTTTCCAACTCGTCAATAATTTCCTTCTTTCTTAAATCTCGGAAAGGATTGAGATTCCCGTTCTTTAATTCTCTCAAGCTTCTGGGTGAACATGCTAGATTGCAACGGCTAGCCAGAGATAATTCTTTCTTCTGTAAACAGTGTGTGAAGTTGCTGTGGTTTTCCGTCTTCACACCACAAATGCAACTATACAGTCCACCCCTTTGCTGACCAGATTCGAACTGGCGTGCTGGTCCATCACCACTGAACACTCTCATAATGTCATACACTTTAACAGTTTCATTTAGGGAAATACTGTTATTTAGTGTTTGTAAATCATCCAGTCTGGTGTCGGTATAAGTAAACTGGTCATCGTCTGAACTTCCTGAAAACAAAATTGTAAAAACCTTCCATTAAAAGACAGTTTTCTTAGTTTGTGGTCTGTATTTTTAAGAAAAAAATGCCTAAAGTCTTCAAGAGGGTAATAGGGGCTATGGCCCATTGAAGGTCAAAAATAAAGTATTTGTCCATGCTTTTGGCCTTACTACTTTGGAGTCTTCCTGTTTAACTAGTTGACATAGACGTTTTGCAGCCCGGGTGGTGGGGGGGACAGGAACTTGTTCTTAATGTCAGCGTCCGTCACACTTTTTTTTGGTAACAGATTTCTCAGTTACTATTAATCCTAGGAAGGGGTCCCATATGATAGGATGCTTTTCCAGGTCTGCCGCTTACCTGCTTCCTGTTTAATGAGCCAAAATGAACCCTTTTTGTCCCTTTTGTGAGCGCAACTCCTCTGAGACCGCTCAACGGAATTTCATGAAATTTTGTAGGCTTGTTTGTCATGATATGTAGTTGATCATGTGGCACCGCCATTTTGATTTGACAAATTTTATAGGAGTTATATGGGACTTTATAGACTTTGTTCATTTTAGGTCATAGGAACACTAAATGTGAGTGCTATTTTGATAAAAGTTTTTAGAATTGTTTGTCATGATATATGTAGGTAATCATATTGAAATTCAGTTTTAATTCTTTTAATTTTAGTAAATTTTAAACTTTAATGCGGCGGCGGGGAACATTGGCTACGTGTAGCAATCTTGTTTAAATTATTTTTCTCAGCAACCGTTAATTGCATTTTTTTGTTAATGGTATGTGAATTAAACATGCTATGCAGTTCCATTCATATTGCACTGATTTTAGGTGTTTTATTAAGTATTATTAAATGTGCTGTTCACCAACATTTTGAATTTTGGTCAGTTTACATGAAATATTAACCAAATTTTTGTAACATTTTTTTCTATTAATCTAAATGCTGAAATATGAAGGTAAAGATCATCTGAGACCACAGCTGCAAGAGAGGGTGCACCAAGAACTGGTCACAATGAAGGCTGCTGGCTGTCTTCCAGTGTAGGTTTTTAAATTGCTGCTCATTGATGAAGGTTGTGCCGTGTACACTTATTCCAGTGTAGGTTTTTTAAATTACTTTGATTCTGGTTGTGTCTTGTACACTTGTTCTACATCTCAATGTCATCTATTTACAGTTAATTTCTGAAGTACATTACCTGACTGTCCGAAAAGATATAGCTTTGGTCTTTCAACAACACTTTGGACATTCAAGGGTTTTCTGTCAGGATATTTCTGTGTATACTCTTCATTTGTCAAATAGTTGGCCTTGTCATAGATCCAGGATATCATATATGAAAGGTAGCTGTGATTAAGAATATCACTATGGTCATGCCACATTTTCATTGATCTTGTTCTCTCCATTTGTTTTAGCTTGACAATGGCTTCTTCTCTATTTTCAGGAACATTTGATTCATTGATGCGAGAGTAACGGTCCTTGATGTCATCAAAGGTCAGAGAGTCATACTCGTCGTCTGTAAAATGTCTTAAAAGTCCTAACTGATACTGGTCCTGAAGAGCTTCCTGTCGTAGTCGGTCAAGTGGAATCTTTCTACTGTATATTTCGGTGGTAAGATTGGTTAAACCTCCTTGTTCATCTATCTTGGTCTTGACGATCTTTTTAGGTACAACTTTAACCCCTATGTAGAGATCCCCTGATTTCAACTGTTTCTTTATTTCAGATTTTAACTCCTTCACAGGTCTAGCTGTAGGCATACTTATCCTTTTATTATTAACAGTCACTTGCTTCTTTCCACGTCGAACTCTTAATTTAAAATCTCTCCCAGCAATCCTTTTTGTTGTGTTGAATTGGTGCACATCCACGCCTTTAGATTTGGCATATTCATACAAGACCTGCCCTCCGTTGAGAGGAAACTTTCCATTGCAAGTAAGGTTAAACTGCCTTGCCATGCCTGTCCAGTTGACTGTGGTTCCAGGTGATTTAGTCTTAATCTCTTCTATAAATGGTTCTCTATCAAACTGGTATTTAGAGAAATTTGCATGGTGTTTCCCTTTCGCATTTTCCTTTTCCTGTCTCTGACTAGCATCTTCGATGCTTTCAAAGGCACTGTCAAAACGATCCCTATTGTATTGGTTGTAGGATTTTCCAGATTTCAAGAAGTTGTTGATGTCTTTCCCGTTGTTTTGAAGTGAAGACTGGAATTCCTCTTTACTTGATACAACAGATTGGTGGACTATTTTCTTGTGGTCTTTTGGAGTAATGTTTGTTGTTGATATGCTTGAAGATAATGGGGCTTCAAATTTAATGTTCAGCTGATTCTCAACAATTGGTTGTAGGACTTCCACCACAGATTTTATTACTTTCATTCCCTTCTGCTTTGTCCCAATACTTGTAGGAGATACTAACCCTACCATTGATTCAACTAGCTGTTTGCAGTTATCAAAGTCCTCTTTTGATGTTGTGGAGACAGAGCTGTGTAATAATGAAGTATTCAAGTGAGTGGTATTGCATGGTATACAGTTCTGAATAGAATGTAATTTTCTCTCTCTCTCTGGAATGGTTAGTATCCAGTTTTGTAATGAAAAATGGTCAAGAAATATGTGTTGCTCTTGGGTTTTGTTGTTGTTTTTCCAATATTTCTTTTCAGTCAGGTATGTCTGGATTTGAGGACATTTCTTTTGAAACGTTTTGAAATCCAATGCCATTTTAGGGTAACCTTCGACATAAATCTCGTAATTTTGATGCCGATCTTTTAATGTAAGATTCTCAGTTAAAAGCTGCTTTGGTCTTGCATTCACCTCATTTTCTGAGTCTGAGCCGGATTGGTCACTCTTTTCGTCACTCTTTTCTTTACCATTATTCCACCACTTAATGGCTTCCAAATTTTTGGTTGCTCGTGCAATTAAAACTTTCCCAAAATTGCAGAAATTCATTCTGTAAAATAGTTTTCAATATTCTCTAGAACTGTTTTTTAAGATGCTTAAACCTAATGATTTTACATGTTTAAGAAAATAGCTGAAATAGGAGTTTTTCCCCCCAAAAAGCAAGCTGAAATAGCCCCCCCCCCCCTAAAAATGTGTTTTATGTTTCGTACCTGAAAAAAAATTGTGGGATTCAGTATCATCATGACAAACGTCATGTACTATAAAGTGACTTTCACACCTTTCAGACTTTTACTTAGGTGAGTATCAGACGAACCCGGCAGTTTTATATAACATTGCATTTCATTGGTCGACGTCATCAGTCAATATCAGTACCGATGGTTTTTATTGGGTAATTGTAAACAGTGTGAGATCACTGCACGTGCTCGCATCTCATCCTGGTCATCTCACACTAAAATCAGCTATTTACGGAAGAATTGATTTTTCGGTACATGTACAAGAGTCTAACCTAATGAGTTACAGATCATGTATATCTTTGGTTCTGACCGACAGATTTTTACGCGAGTAATGGCTCTGTGAACAATAAATTCACTAGAATTTCATCCCATTCCTTCAGATTTAATTTTGGAATATATACATTGTATGATTTTTTTTACAGATAAACAATATTGTTGGATCTGAAGATTCGGAACATTGAGGACCCTTGAGTGTCAGACAGAAAAGATATCAAATGGAATTACAAGGACATGAAATAATTAAAGATTTATAAACTTGTTCTATGTTTCAGTGTATTAGTCTGACAGTTAAAATGATTTTTTTCTTTAATAAATAAAGACAAACAAAAAAAGTTGAAGTACAGCTATTTTTTTAATGTAAAGGGGAGCATCATGGTTTGTACAATTTTTTATCTGATTTATTTCGAAGAATGTATTGAAAAAAGGAGATAACTCTTGCAAATGAAAACATAGAATATTTTTTCCATTCTAACTTTCAAAATAGCTGAACTTCTACTGCCAAACTTTAGATGAGGCTTTATCATTCATTCAATATTGATAAACAAGGTATTAACTGAATATAGATATTTTCATTTATATGAATCATATTATGCTTTTACTTAGTGATTAACTGCTCAATTTAAGGTTTTCATTGATTTAAAATAATATGACCAGTAATTCTACATTCAAGTAACACCTTGTTTATTTCAAAACAGTTGTTGGTAAAAGTAAATTCTGTCAAATTAAAAGGAAGGCAGTGACTGAGCTGTTCCTGTGTCTTTGATCCTAAAGAAATATTTTTTAAGAGACTGAGCATTGAATTTGAACATTGCGGGAGGGGGACTTCTCTCAATTTTTTCATTAAAAAAAAATTTGAATCTTGATTTTGATTCATATGAAAAACAACTTGTCATGGCATGTTATAAAATAAATATTGTTTTCTCTGCTCTTCAGGTAAATGTATTGATAAACACAGAAGTTTGGCCGGATTTCACGGAGTGAAAAATGTCGGGTGGCGGGCGGGGGAGAAATTTTGCGTAAATTTTTTTCTCAGCAAATACTTATCACAGCCACTTGATATTTGGTATACAGCATTTGGGTGGGGTCCCATGACGTGGGATTCGATTTCAGATCTGTCGCTCACCTACTTCCTGTTTAATGAAATCCGGCCATTTTTGACTGACAGATTTTTAATTAAATTACTTGTATTTTTTTTCATGAAACAACATAAACATTCATTGCTT
>CAXARO010001007.1:0-83766 GCA_963971305.1 Arcuatula senhousia
GCCCCATCTACGAAAGTAGAGGGGCATATAGTGTTTGTGTCTGTTCGTCCGTGAAATATAGTGGTTTTTGTTTTTGTTTTTGCCCAATAGAATGAAAACTATAGAAGAGAAAAGAAAAGCTGTTGCTGGCTTGAACCTTTGAACAAATCGAGCTCTACCAAACTCTTTAATGATATTGCTACCACATAACGTAACACAATTACAACTGCTACAACGTCGTAAACAATTAAGAAATTTGGCAATTTTTATGCCCCATCTACGAAAGTAGAGGGGCATATAGTGTTTGTGTCTGTATTCACTGCATGAATGATCATGTACAGAAAAATGGTTAAAATCTATTCCCTCTAACTGACAAGTGCTACATCAACCATATTGGTATGGTATGTGCACCTAGTGATGCTAAGCACAATGCATTCTTCGGATGCTGGCAGTGACCTATATTTTTCGCATGAATGACCACTTAAAGAAGAATGGTTAAAGTCCATTCCTTCTTACTGACAAATGCCATAGTAACCAAATTGGTATGGTAGGTGCACCTAGTGATGCTTAGCACAATGCATGCTTCAGTTGCTGGATATATTTTCCGCACGAATGACCACTTATAGAAGAATGGTTCAAGTCCATTCCTCCTTACTGACAAGTGCCATACCAACCAAATAGGTATGGTAGGTGCACCTAGTGATGCTTAGCACAATGCATGCTTGGGATGCTGGAAGTGACCTATATTTTCCACATGGATGGCCTCTTAAAGAAGACTGGTTAAAGTCCATTCCCACTTAATTACTGACATGTGCCACATCTACTCTATTGTTATGATAGGTGCACCTAGTGATGCTAAGCACAATGCATGCTTCGGATGCTGGCTGTGACCTATATTTTCCGCATGAATGACCACTTATAGAAGAATGGATAAAGACAATTCCTTTTTTACCGATATGTGCCACATCAACTATATTGGTATGGTAGGTGCACCTAGTGATGCTTAGCACAATACATGCTTCGGATGCTGGCAGTGACCTATTTTTTCCGCATGAATGACCACTTATAGAAGAATGGTTAAGTTAAGGTCCATTCCTTCTGACTGACAAGTGCTTTAATAGCAACCATGTTGATGCTTTAGTGATTGTGGAAAAAAATAAATGTTGCGAGATGGGGCATTATGTCTTTTGGGCATATTCTTGTTATCTTGAAAATTATATCTTTTAAACAGTTCTTAACTAAATAATGCAGAATGTTTTTGTCGTATATACAAAATACTAGTGTACATGGTGTATTTTTTTTCAAAAATATACAATTATGTTTAAGATCATCAAATCATCCATAAAGTTAAGATTGACGTTACACAACAACGCCGTAATCATTTCTGCGAGACAGTTTCAGATTTTTATATTATTGGAGATATAATACCAAATGACACAACCGAAAAATCATTAAATTACTGTTTCAATTTACTTGTAGGCTATATTCATTATTGGTTGTAATTGTAACATTTTATTTTTTTCGTTGTCCGTTTTCATCTTGGAAGCGATTTTCTACTCTGGGACAAATCTGCGAGACAAGTTTTTTTTTACAAAAGAGTATACAACATGAATGAAAATTTGTAATAAATAGTTTAGGATTATTACAAAGTAACTATATAATCATTGATGCAAAAACTTTATTATTGATATGTTTCAGAATATTATTCAGTTCTGTCGCCGTGGACAAACAAAGCCTTTCAGCATTCGTTCTCAGATTTCCTAATTCGGAGCTTTGAAATAGTTACTATTTTGACAATGCAACAAAGGGAATCCATAGATCATATTAATCAAGTTTTAAAGGTGTACGCCAACTTTTTGCAGTTTTTCCAGCGGATCAAAACATTTTCCGAGAACCAAGACTTTCAACAATTTATGTTTAAATGATCCTTCTTTGGGTGTTATCATTAGTATCAAACTGTAGCCCTAATTTTTAGCTTACTGCTTTCAGCATTTGAATAGAAGGAGTATATTTTGACTTTGGCGTTCCAACGAGTACACAAGAATTTAAAGTAACCCAATATTTTTCGACAAAGTAGCATGATCCGACGTAACGTCTATATACAAAGGAGTAGAGCCACGAAGGCCCCAAAATGGCCCAAAATTTTAACTTTGATACACCTGCTTATTAATGTTCATTAGTCTTTATATTTCATAAATTGCAATATTTTTCCATCAATAATTTATCAATAAGGAGAGCGGTGAGGTAAAAAAATATACTATTTTGTGAAAAATAACAATTTGTGACAGTCACAGAGTCTTATTTTGCAAATATATAAGCGTAGTGATACGGAGTGAACATGGCATATGCGCAGGAGATTGCAGTTTTCCTTGTTTTTCGTGTACAGGTATAAATCGATGAATATGAAATGGGCCACAACTGTCGGCCAAAATTATTTTTTATTAACCAACCAGGGATTAAATAAAACTGATTGTTTTGGACATCCCTGAACCAACTAAGTATATCATTAGCCTATCTGCCCTTATTTAATGAAATGCAAAACAGGGCCATTATGAGAAAACAGGGCATTATGACAGGGCCATTATGACAGAAAACAGGGCCATTATGGATGGGAACAAAATGGCCGACATTATTTATTTCATCATTAATCAGTTAAAACAATATTACAAATTGAATGAAAAAGTATCGAATAAATGTTAGAAATTGTGTTAAACTTCAATTTCTGAGAATTAATCTATTATTAAGGTCTTTCCCTTCCACAGAAGGAAAGACCTTACTGTATTTCTTATGATTATTAAGGTCTTTCCCTTCCACAGAAGGAAAGACCTTACTGTATTTCTTATGGTTATTATTAAGGTCTTTCCCTTCCACAGAAGGAAAGACCTTACTGTATTTCTTATGGTTATTATTATTATTATTATTAAGGTCTTTCCCTTTCCAAAGGGAAGACCTTACTGTATTTCTTATTTACACTTTCAAAATTTTTTTTCCGCGCCCAATATAAAAAAAGTGTCGCGACATATAATTTTGATACTTAGTACCTTTAGTCGGTCATACTTGGAGATGCCCTGACTGACCCTGTGAAACCGATCTATTTTAAGTAACGGAGTTATCTGCCCCGGACCGGAAAACCTTGTTTGCAGATTAACTCAAAAACTGTAACCGTTATAAAAATTCTGAAGAGTGGATATTGTTACCTCACTCCTGGTTATGATTTGTCACCCCAAAAAAAGTTTTTCGAAAAGTGTCACGGTTACGCAATTTTGAGTCGCGAATTGACAAAAACGTAAAAATTTCTATTTTTAGAACCGTTAGTCGTAGAACCTCAAAACTTTCATCATTCATTTTAGGTGACCTATGGTACATCCAAAAATATAAAGGTCAAGGTCATATCAACAAAAACAAAAAAGGTCATTTTCTAGGACAATGGGTTTTATCTTCAAGTCAACTTTTCAGCCCTTATTTGAAACATTTTTGTGCGGTTTTTTTTTGATATGATGTCCGCCAGGAGTTCTTCTAGTAGATTATACAAAAAAATTCCATGAAATTTTTTTAATTTTCAACGCGTCTTGATTTTTGTGAAAATTGTACCGATTCTTTGTACGCCCTATACATATGACCTTGAATGACCTTTTATGATTAAATCATCTCAATATGACCACCAAGACCATTTTAAGTCATTTAAATATCATAATTATCAATATTAAGCAAATTTGAATTTTCCCCCCTCCCCCTTTTTACCCAAAAAATTCAAATTTAGCATTATTGGTTTTAAATGGTAAAAAATGCTCTAACATACCTATTTTGGTCAAAATAAGTCTGAATCAACCATAAAAAGTACTGCTTTCCCTATTTATTAAGGTCTTTCCCTTTCCAAAGGGAAGACCTTACTGTATTTCTTATTTACACTTTCAAAATTTTTTTTCCGCGCCCAATATAAAAAAAGTGTCGCGACATATAATTTTGATACTTAGTACCTTTAGTCGGTCATACTTGGAGATGCCCTGACTGACCCTGTGAAACCGATCTATTTTAAGTAACGGAGTTATCTGCCCCGGACCGGAAAACCTTGTTTGCAGATTAACTCAAAAACTGTAACCGTTATAAAAATTCTGAAGAGTGGATATTGTTACCTCACTCCTGGTTATGATTTGTCACCCCAAAAAAAGTTTTTCGAAAAGTGTCACGGTTACGCAATTTTGAGTCGCGAATTGACAAAAACGTAAAAATTTCTATTTTTAGAACCGTTAGTCGTAGAACCTCAAAACTTTCATCATTCATTTTAGGTGACCTATGGTACATCCAAAAATATAAAGGTCAAGGTCATATCAACAAAAACAAAAAAGGTCATTTTCTAGGACAATGGGTTTTATCTTCAAGTCAACTTTTCAGCCCTTATTTGAAACATTTTTGTGCGGTTTTTTTTTTGATATGATGTCCGCCAGGAGTTCTTCTAGTAGATTATACAAAAAAATTCCATGAAATTTTTTTAATTTTCAACGCGTCTTGATTTTTGTGAAAATTGTACCGATTCTTTGTACGCCCTATACGTATGACCTTGAATGACCTTTTATGATTAAATCATCTCAATATGACCACCAAGACCATTTTAAGTCATTTAAATATCATAATTATCAATATTAAGCAAATTTGAATTTTCCCCCCTCCCCCTTTTTACCCAAAAAATTCAAATTTAGCATTATTGGTTTTAAATGGTAAAAAATGCTCTAACATACCTATTTTGGTCAAAATAAGTCTGAATCAACCATAAAAAGTATTGCTTTCCCTATTTATTAAGGTCTTTCCCTTTCCAAAGGGAAGACCTTACTGTATTTCTTATTTACACTTTCAAAATTTTTTTTCCGCGCCCAATATAAAAAAAGTGTCGCGACATATAATTTTGATACTTAGTACCTTTAGTCGGTCATACTTGGAGATGCCCTGACTGACCCTGTGAAACCGATCTATTTTAAGTAACGGAGTTATCTGCCCCGGACCGGAAAACCTTGTTTGCAGATTAACTCAAAAACTGTAACCGTTATAAAAATTCTGAAGAGTGGATATTGTTACCTCACTCCTGGTTATGATTTGTCACCCCAAAAAAAGTTTTTCGAAAAGTGTCACGGTTACGCAATTTTGAGTCGCGAATTGACAAAAACGTAAAAATTTCTATTTTTAGAACCGTTAGTCGTAGAACCTCAAAACTTTCATCATTCATTTTAGGTGACCTATGGTACATCCAAAAATATAAAGGTCAAGGTCATATCAACAAAAACAAAAAAGGTCATTTTCTAGGACAATGGGTTTTATCTTCAAGTCAACTTTTCAGCCCTTATTTGAAACATTTTTGTGCGGTTTTTTTTTTGATATGATGTCCGCCAGGAGTTCTTCTAGTAGATTATACAAAAAAATTCCATGAAATTTTTTTAATTTTCAACGCGTCTTGATTTTTGTGAAAATTGTACCGATTCTTTGTACGCCCTATACGTATGACCTTGAATGACCTTTTATGATTAAATCATCTCAATATGACCACCAAGACCATTTTAAGTCATTTAAATATCATAATTATCAATATTAAGCAAATTTGAATTTTCCCCCCTCCCCCTTTTTACCCAAAAAATTCAAATTTAGCATTATTGGTTTTAAATGGTAAAAAATGCTCTAACATACCTATTTTGGTCAAAATAAGTCTGAATCAACCATAAAAAGTACTGCTTTCCCTATTTATTAAGGTCTTTCCCTTTCCAAAGGGAAGACCTTACTGTATTTCTTATTTACACTTTCAAAATTTTTTTTCCGCGCCCAATATAAAAAAAGTGTCGCGACATATAATTTTGATACTTAGTACCTTTAGTCGGTCATACTTGGAGATGCCCTGACTGACCTTGTGAAACCGATCTATTTTAAGTAACGGAGTTATCTGCCCCGGACCGGAAAACCTTGTTTGCAGATTAACTCAAAAACTGTAACCGTTATAAAAATTCTGAAGAGTGGATATTGTTACCTCACTCCTGGTTATGATTTGTCACCCCAAAAAAAGTTTTTCGAAAAGTGTCACGGTTACGCAATTTTGAGTCGCGAATTGACAAAAACGTAAAAATTTCTATTTTTAGAACCGTTAGTCGTAGAACCTCAAAACTTTCATCATTCATTTTAGGTGACCTATGGTACATCCAAAAATATAAAGGTCAAGGTCATATCAACAAAAACAAAAAAGGTCATTTTCTAGGACAATGGGTTTTATCTTCAAGTCAACTTTTCAGCCCTTATTTGAAACATTTTTGTGCGGTTTTTTTTTGATATGATGTCCGCCAGGAGTTCTTCTAGTAGATTATACAAAAAAATTCCATGAAATTTTTTTAATTTTCAACGCGTCTTGATTTTTGTGAAAATTGTACCGATTCTTTGTACGCCCTATACGTATGACCTTGAATGACCTTTTATGATTAAATCATCTCAATATGACCACCAAGACCATTTTAAGTCATTTAAATATCATAATTATCAATATTAAGCAAATTTGAATTTTCCCCCCTCCCCCTTTTTACCCAAAAAATTCAAATTTAGCATTATTGGTTTTAAATGGTAAAAAATGCTCTAACATACCTATTTTGGTCAAAATAAGTCTGAATCAACCATGAAAAGTACTGCTTTCCCTATTTATTAAGGTCTTTCCCTTTCCAAAGGGAAGACCTTACTGTATTTCTTATTTACACTTTCAAAATTTTTTTTCCGCGCCCAATATATACTAATGGAAAAAAGAAACTGCATCACTTTGAAAAATCACAAATTCAAAATTGTATTTAGTATTTTATACATTTTATCACAAAAGTATTGCAAAACCATTTTTCTCAAGATCTGGACAAAAAAATTCATTTTAAGATCCCTAAAAGATGTTTTGTTTGCAGTTTGAAATCAGGTAGTGTCAATTTGAAATTCACAAAATCACACTTTGGAAAAAATGCACATTTTTGAAATTAAGTTTTCTCAGCTGATTTTCACCAAAAAAGTTTCTCCTTTTAGTGGTTGAAAGTTAACAGTTTAAATTTTGAGTGAAAATCTTGATTTTTCATTTTTGGGTTAAAAAAGTGGTTTTTTGAATCTCAGAAATTGGAATTAAATTTTTTTCGGATTTTTACCAAAAAATGATCTGCATGGTCCTCTCGACATTCAGTGAAAATTTCAATTCGATAACTGTATTTTTTACGATTTTCTGAATAGGAGAAATATGGGTACAATTGATTTCAAATAGACATGCACAGTTTCTTTTTTCCATGAGTATAAAAAAAGTGTCGCGACATATAATTTTGATACTTAGTACCTTTAGTCGGTCATACTTGGAGATGCCCTGACTGACCCTGTGAAACCGATCTATTTTAAGTAACGGAGTTATCTGCCCCGGACCGGAAAACCTTGTTTGCAGATTAACTCAAAAACTGTAACCGTTATAAAAATTCTGAAGAGTGGATATTGTTACCTCACTCCTGGTTATGATTTGTCACCCCAAAAAAAGTTTTTCGAAAAGTGTCACGGTTACGCAATTTTGAGTCGCGAATTGACAAAAACGTAAAAATTTCTATTTTTAGAACCGTTAGTCGTAGAACCTCAAAACTTTCATCATTCATTTTAGGTGACCTATGGTACATCCAAAAATATAAAGGTCAAGGTCATATCAACAAAAACAAAAAAGGTCATTTTCTAGGACAATGGGTTTTATCTTCAAGTCAACTTTTCAGCCCTTATTTGAAACATTTTTGTGCGGTTTTTTTTTGATATGATGTCCGCCAGGAGTTCTTCTAGTAGATTATACAAAAAAATTCCATGAAATTTTTTTAATTTTCAACGCGTCTTGATTTTTGTGAAAATTGTACCGATTCTTTGTACGCCCTATACGTATGACCTTGAATGACCTTTTATGATTAAATCATCTCAATATGACCACCAAGACCATTTTAAGTCATTTAAATATCATAATTATCAATATTAAGCAAATTTGAATTTTCCCCCCTCCCCCTTTTTACCCAAAAAATTCAAATTTAGCATTATTGGTTTTAAATGGTAAAAAATGCTCTAACATACCTATTTTGGTCAAAATAAGTCTGAATCAACCATAAAAAGTACTGCTTTCCCTATTTATTAAGGTCTTTCCCTTTCCAAAGGGAAGACCTTACTGTATTTCTTATTTACACTTTCAAAATTTTTTTTCCGCGCCCAATATAAAAAAAGTGTCGCGACATATAATTTTGATACTTAGTACCTTTAGTCGGTCATACTTGGAGATGCCCTGACTGACCCTGTGAAACCGATCTATTTTAAGTAACGGAGTTATCTGCCCCGGACCGGAAAACCTTGTTTGCAGATTAACTCAAAAACTGTAACCGTTATAAAAATTCTGAAGAGTGGATATTGTTACCTCACTCCTGGTTATGATTTGTCACCCCAAAAAAAGTTTTTCGAAAAGTGTCACGGTTACGCAATTTTGAGTCGCGAATTGACAAAAACGTAAAAATTTCTATTTTTAGAACCGTTAGTCGTAGAACCTCAAAACTTTCATCATTCATTTTAGGTGACCTATGGTACATCCAAAAATATAAAGGTCAAGGTCATATCAACAAAAACAAAAAAGGTCATTTTCTAGGACAATGGGTTTTATCTTCAAGTCAACTTTTCAGCCCTTATTTGAAACATTTTTGTGCGGTTTTTTTTTGATATGATGTCCGCCAGGAGTTCTTCTAGTAGATTATACAAAAAAATTCCATGAAATTTTTTTAATTTTCAACGCGTCTTGATTTTTGTGAAAATTGTACCGATTCTTTGTACGCCCTATACGTATGACCTTGAATGACCTTTTATGATTAAATCATCTCAATATGACCACCAAGACCATTTTAAGTCATTTAAATATCATAATTATCAATATTAAGCAAATTTGAATTTTCCCCCCTCCCCCTTTTTACCCAAAAAATTCAAATTTAGCATTATTGGTTTTAAATGGTAAAAAATGCTCTAACATACCTATTTTGGTCAAAATAAGTCTGAATCAACCATAAAAAGTATTGCTTTCCCTATTTATTAAGGTCTTTCCCTTTCCAAAGGGAAGACCTTACTGTATTTCTTATTTACACTTTCAAAATTTTTTTTCCGCGCCCAATATAAAAAAAGTGTCGCGACATATAATTTTGATACTTAGTACCTTTAGTCGGTCATACTTGGAGATGCCCTGACTGACCCTGTGAAACCGATCTATTTTAAGTAACGGAGTTATCTGCCCCGGACCGGAAAACCTTGTTTGCAGATTAACTCAAAAACTGTAACCGTTATAAAAATTCTGAAGAGTGGATATTGTTACCTCACTCCTGGTTATGATTTGTCACCCCAAAAAAAGTTTTTCGAAAAGTGTCACGGTTACGCAATTTTGAGTCGCGAATTGACAAAAACGTAAAAATTTCTATTTTTAGAACCGTTAGTCGTAGAACCTCAAAACTTTCATCATTCATTTTAGGTGACCTATGGTACATCCAAAAATATAAAGGTCAAGGTCATATCAACAAAAACAAAAAAGGTCATTTTCTAGGACAATGGGTTTTATCTTCAAGTCAACTTTTCAGCCCTTATTTGAAACATTTTTGTGCGGTTTTTTTTTTGATATGATGTCCGCCAGGAGTTCTTCTAGTAGATTATACAAAAAAATTCCATGAAATTTTTTTAATTTTCAACGCGTCTTGATTTTTGTGAAAATTGTACCGATTCTTTGTACGCCCTATACGTATGACCTTGAATGACCTTTTATGATTAAATCATCTCAATATGACCACCAAGACCATTTTAAGTCATTTAAATATCATAATTATCAATATTAAGCAAATTTGAATTTTCCCCCCTCCCCCTTTTTACCCAAAAAATTCAAATTTAGCATTATTGGTTTTAAATGGTAAAAAATGCTCTAACATACCTATTTTGGTCAAAATAAGTCTGAATCAACCATAAAAAGTACTGCTTTCCCTATTTATTAAGGTCTTTCCCTTTCCAAAGGGAAGACCTTACTGTATTTCTTATTTACACTTTCAAAATTTTTTTTCCGCGCCCAATATAAAAAAAGTGTCGCGACATATAATTTTGATACTTAGTACCTTTAGTCGGTCATACTTGGAGATGCCCTGACTGACCTTGTGAAACCGATCTATTTTAAGTAACGGAGTTATCTGCCCCGGACCGGAAAACCTTGTTTGCAGATTAACTCAAAAACTGTAACCGTTATAAAAATTCTGAAGAGTGGATATTGTTACCTCACTCCTGGTTATGATTTGTCACCCCAAAAAAAGTTTTTCGAAAAGTGTCACGGTTACGCAATTTTGAGTCGCGAATTGACAAAAACGTAAAAATTTCTATTTTTAGAACCGTTAGTCGTAGAACCTCAAAACTTTCATCATTCATTTTAGGTGACCTATGGTACATCCAAAAATATAAAGGTCAAGGTCATATCAACAAAAACAAAAAAGGTCATTTTCTAGGACAATGGGTTTTATCTTCAAGTCAACTTTTCAGCCCTTATTTGAAACATTTTTGTGCGGTTTTTTTTTGATATGATGTCCGCCAGGAGTTCTTCTAGTAGATTATACAAAAAAATTCCATGAAATTTTTTTAATTTTCAACGCGTCTTGATTTTTGTGAAAATTGTACCGATTCTTTGTACGCCCTATACGTATGACCTTGAATGACCTTTTATGATTAAATCATCTCAATATGACCACCAAGACCATTTTAAGTCATTTAAATATCATAATTATCAATATTAAGCAAATTTGAATTTTCCCCCCTCCCCCTTTTTACCCAAAAAATTCAAATTTAGCATTATTGGTTTTAAATGGTAAAAAATGCTCTAACATACCTATTTTGGTCAAAATAAGTCTGAATCAACCATAAAAAGTACTGCTTTCCCTATTTATTAAGGTCTTTCCCTTTCCAAAGGGAAGACCTTACTGTATTTCTTATTTACACTTTCAAAATTTTTTTTCCGCGCCCAATATATACTAATGGAAAAAAGAAACTGTGCATCACTTTGAAAAATCACAAATTCAAAATTGTATTTAGTATTTTATACATTTTATCACAAAAGTATTGCAAAATCATTTTTCTCAAGATCTGGACAAAAAAATTCATTTTAAGATCCCTAAAAGATGTTTTGTTTGCAGTTTGAAATCAGGTAGTGTCAATTTGAAATTCACAAAATCACACTTTGGAAAAAATGCACATTTTTGAAATTAAGTTTTCTCAGCTGATTTTCACCAAAAAAGTTTCTCCTTTTAGTGGTTGAAAGTTAACAGTTTAAATTTTGAGTGAAAATCTTGATTTTTCATTTTTGGGTTAAAAAAGTGGTTTTTTGAATCTCAGAAATTGGAATTAAATTTTTTTCGGATTTTTACCAAAAAATGATCTGCATGGTCCTCTCGACATTCAGTGAAAATTTCAATTCGATAACTGTATTTTTTACGATTTTCTGAATAGGAGAAATATGGGTACAATTGATTTCAAATAGACATGCACAGTTTCTTTTTTCCATGAGTATAAAAAAAGTGTCGCGACATATAATTTTGATACTTAGTACCTTTAGTCGGTCATACTTGGAGATGCCCTGACTGACCCTGTGAAACCGATCTATTTTAAGTAACGGAGTTATCTGCCCCGGACCGGAAAACCTTGTTTGCAGATTAACTCAAAAACTGTAACCGTTATAAAAATTCTGAAGAGTGGATATTGTTACCTCACTCCTGGTTATGATTTGTCACCCCAAAAAAAGTTTTTCGAAAAGTGTCACGGTTACGCAATTTTGAGTCGCGAATTGACAAAAACGTAAAAATTTCTATTTTTAGAACCGTTAGTCGTAGAACCTCAAAACTTTCATCATTCATTTTAGGTGACCTATGGTACATCCAAAAATATAAAGGTCAAGGTCATATCAACAAAAACAAAAAAGGTCATTTTCTAGGACAATGGGTTTTATCTTCAAGTCAACTTTTCAGCCCTTATTTGAAACATTTTTGTGCGTTTTTTTTTTTATATGATGTCCGCCAGGAGTTCTTCTAGTAGATTATACAAAAAAATTCCATGAAATTTTTTTAATTTTCAACGCGTCTTGATTTTTGTGAAAATTGTACCGATTCTTTGTACGCCCTATACGTATGACCTTGAATGACCTTTTATGATTAAATCATCTCAATATGACCACCAAGACCATTTTAAGTCATTTAAATATCATAATTATCAATATTAAGCAAATTTGAATTTTCCCCCCTCCCCCTTTTTACCCAAAAAATTCAAATTTAGCATTATTGGTTTTAAATGGTAAAAAATGCTCTAACATACCTATTTTGGTCAAAATAAGTCTGAATCAACCATAAAAAGTACTGCTTTCCCTATTTATTAAGGTCTTTCCCTTTCCAAAGGGAAGACCTTACTGTATTTCTTATTTACACTTTCAAAATTTTTTTTCCGCGCCCAATATAAAAAAAGTGTCGCGACATATAATTTTGATACTTAGTACCTTTAGTCGGTCATACTTGGAGATGCCCTGACTGACCCTGTGAAACCGATCTATTTTAAGTAACGGAGTTATCTGCCCCGGACCGGAAAACCTTGTTTGCAGATTAACTCAAAAACTGTAACCGTTATAAAAATTCTGAAGAGTGGATATTGTTACCTCACTCCTGGTTATGATTTGTCACCCAAAAAAAAGTTTTTCGAAAAGTGTCACGGTTACGCAATTTTGAGTCGCGAATTGACAAAAACGTAAAAATTTCTATTTTTAGAACCGTTAGTCGTAGAACCTCAAAACTTTCATCATTCATTTTAGGTGACCTATGGTACATCCAAAAATATAAAGGTCAAGGTCATATCAACAAAAACAAAAAAGGTCATTTTCTAGGACAATGGGTTTTATCTTCAAGTCAACTTTTCAGCCCTTATTTGAAACATTTTTGTGCGGTTTTTTTTTGATATGATGTCCGCCAGGAGTTCTTCTAGTAGATTATACAAAAAAATTCCATGAAATTTTTATAATTTTCAACGCGTCTTGATTTTTGTGAAAATTGTACCGATTCTTTGTACGCCCTATACGTATGACCTTGAATGACCTTTTATGATTAAATCATCTCAATATGACCACCAAGACCATTTTAAGTCATTTAAATATCATAATTATCAATATTAAGCAAATTTGAATTTCCCCCCCTCCCCCTTTTTACCCAAAAAATTCAAATTTAGCATTATTGGTTTTAAATGGTAAAAAATGCTCTAACATACCTATTTTGGTCAAAATAAGTCTGAATCAACCATAAAAAGTACTGCTTTCCCTATTTATTAAGGTCTTTCCCTTTCCAAAGGGAAGACCTTACTGTATTTCTTATTTACACTTTCAAAATTTTTTTTCCGCGCCCAGTATAAAAAAAGTGTCGCGACATATAATTTTGATACTTAGTACCTTTAGTCGGTCATACTTGGAGATGCCCTGACTGACCCTGTGAAACCGATCTATTTTAAGTAACGGAGTTATCTGCCCCGGACCGGAAAACCTTGTTTGCAGATTAACTCAAAAACTGTAACCGTTATAAAAATTCTGAAGAGTGGATATTGTTACCTCACTCCTGGTTATGATTTGTCACCCCAAAAAAAGTTTTTCGAAAAGTGTCACGGTTACGCAATTTTGAGTCGCGAATTGACAAAAACGTAAAAATTTCTATTTTTAGAACCGTTAGTCGTAGAACCTCAAAACTTTCATCATTCATTTTAGGTGACCTATGGTACATCCAAAAATATAAAGGTCAAGGTCATATCAACAAAAACAAAAAAGGTCATTTTCTAGGACAATGGGTTTTATCTTCAAGTCAACTTTTCAGCCCTTATTTGAAACATTTTTGTGCGGTTTTTTTTTTGATATGATGTCCGCCAGGAGTTCTTCTAGTAGATTATACAAAAAAATTCCATGAAATTTTTTTAATTTTCAACGCGTCTTGATTTTTGTGAAAATTGTACCGATTCTTTGTACGCCCTATACGTATGACCTTGAATGACCTTTTATGATTAAATCATCTCAATATGACCACCAAGACCATTTTAAGTCATTTAAATATCATAATTATCAATATTAAGCAAATATGAATTTTCCCCCCTCCCCCTTTTTACCCAAAAAATTCAAATTTAGCATTATTGGTTTTAAATGGTAAAAAATGCTCTAACATACCTATTTTGGTCAAAATAAGTCTGAATCAACCATAAAAAGTACTGCTTTCCCTATTTATTAAGGTCTTTCCCTTTCCAAAGGGAAGACCTTACTGTATTTCTTATTTACACTTTCAAAATTTTTTTTCCGCGCCCAATATAAAAAAAGTGTCGCGACATATAATTTTGATACTTAGTACCTTTAGTCGGTCATACTTGGAGATGCCCTGACTGACCCTGTGAAACCGATCTATTTTAAGTAACGGAGTTATCTGCCCCGGACCGGAAAACCTTGTTTGCAGATTAACTCAAAAACTGTAACCGTTATAAAAATTCTGAAGAGTGGATATTGTTACCTCACTCCTGGTTATGATTTGTCACCCCAAAAAAAGTTTTTCGAAAAGTGTCACGGTTACGCAATTTTGAGTCGCGAATTGACAAAAACGTAAAAATTTCTATTTTTAGAACCGTTAGTCGTAGAACCTCAAAACTTTCATCATTCATTTTAGGTGACCTATGGTACATCCAAAAATATAAAGGTCAAGGTCATATCAACAAAAACAAAAAAGGTCATTTTCTAGGACAATGGGTTTTATCTTCAAGTCAACTTTTCAGCCCTTATTTGAAACATTTTTGTGCGGTTTTTTTTGATATGATGTCCGCCAGGAGTTCTTCTAGTAGATTATACAAAAAAATTCCATGAAATTTTTTTAATTTTCAACGCGTCTTGATTTTTGTGAAAATTGTACCGATTCTTTGTACGCCCTATACATATGACCTTGAATGACCTTTTATGATTAAATCATCTCAATATGACCACCAAGACCATTTTAAGTCATTTAAATATCATAATTATCAATATTAAGCAAATTTGAATTTTCCCCCCTCCCCCTTTTTACCCAAAAAATTCAAATTTAGCATTATTGGTTTTAAATGGTAAAAAATGCTCTAACATACCTATTTTGGTCAAAATAAGTCTGAATCAACCATAAGAAGTACTGCTTTCCCTATTTATTAAGGTCTTTTCCTTTCCAAAGGGAAGACCTTACTGTATTTCTTATTTACACTTTCAAAATTTTTTTTCCGCGCCCAATATAAAAAAAGTGTCGCGACATATAATTTTGATACTTAGTACCTTTAGTCGGTCATACTTGGAGATGCCCTTACTGACCCTGTGAAACCGATCTATTTTAAGTAACGGAGTTATCTGCCCCGGACCGGAAAACCTTGTTTGCAGATTAACTCAAAAACTGTAACCGTTATAAAAATTCTGAAGAGTGGATATTGTTACCTCACTCCTGGTTATGATTTGTCACCCCAAAAAAAGTTTTTCGAAAAGTGTCACGGTTACGCAATTTTGAGTCGCGAATTGACAAAAACGTAAAAATTTCTATTTTTAGAACCGTTAGTCGTAGAACCTCAAAACTTTCATCATTCATTTTAGGTGACCTATGGTACATCCAAAAATATAAAGGTCAAGGTCATATCAACAAAAACAAAAAAGGTCATTTTCTAGGACAATGGGTTTTATCTTCAAGTCAACTTTTCAGCCCTTATTTGAAACATTTTTGTGCGGTTTTTTTTTGATATGATGTCCGCCAGGAGTTCTTCTAGTAGATTATACAAAAAAATTCCATGAAATTTTTTTAATTTTCAACGCGTCTTGATTTTTGTGAAAATTGTACCGATTCTTTGTACGCCCTATACGTATGACCTTGAATGACCTTTTATGATTAAATCATCTCAATATGACCACCAAGACCATTTTAAGTCATTTAAATATCATAATTATCAATATTAAGCAAATTTGAATTTTCCCCCCTCCCCCTTTTTACCCAAAAAATTCAAATTTAGCATTATTGGTTTTAAATGGTAAAAAATGCTCTAACATACCTATTTTGGTCAAAATAAGTCTGAATCAACCATAAAAAGTACTGCTTTCCCTATTTATTAAGGTCTTTCCCTTTCCAAAGGGAAGACCTTACTGTATTTCTTATTTACACTTTCAAAATTTTTTTTCCGCGCCCAATATAAAAAAAGTGTCGCGACATATAATTTTGATACTTAGTACCTTTAGTCGGTCATACTTGGAGATGCCCTGACTGACCCTGTGAAACCGATCTATTTTAAGTAACGGAGTTATCTGCCCTGGACCGGAAAACCTTGTTTGCAGATTAACTCAAAAACTGTAACCGTTATAAAAATTCTGAAGAGTGGATATTGTTACCTCACTCCTGGTTATGATTTGTCACCCCAAAAAAAGTTTTTCGAAAAGTGTCACGGTTACGCAATTTTGAGTCGCGAATTGACAAAAACGTAAAAATTTCTATTTTTAGAACCGTTAGTCGTAGAACCTCAAAACTTTCATCATTCATTTTAGGTGACCTATGGTACATCCAAAAATATAAAGGTCAAGGTCATATCAACAAAAACAAAAAAGGTCATTTTCTAGGACAATGGGTTTTATCTTCAAGTCAACTTTTCAGCCCTTATTTGAAACATTTTTGTGCGGTTTTTTTTTGATATGATGTCCGCCAGGAGTTCTTCTAGTAGATTATACAAAAAAATTCCATGAAATTTTTTTAATTTTCAACGCGTCTTGATTTTTGTGAAAATTGTACCGATTCTTTGTACGCCCTATACATATGACCTTGAATGACCTTTTATGATTAAATCATCTCAATATGACCACCAAGACCATTTTAAGTCATTTAAATATCATAATTATCAATATTAAGCAAATATGAATTTTCCCCCCTCCCCCTTTTTACCCAAAAAATTCAAATTTAGCATTATTGGTTTTAAATGGTAAAAAATGCTCTAACATACCTATTTTGGTCAAAATAAGTCTGAATCAACCATAAAAAGTACTGCTTTCCCTATTTATTAAGGTCTTTCCCTTTCCAAAGGGAAGACCTTACTGTATTTCTTATTTACACTTTCAAAATTTTTTTTCCGCGCCCAATATAAAAAAAGTGTCGCGACATATAATTTTGATACTTAGTACCTTTAGTCGGTCATACTTGGAGATGCCCTGACTGACCCTGTGAAACCGATCTATTTTAAGTAACGGAGTTATCTGCCCCGGACCGGAAAACCTTGTTTGCAGATTAACTCAAAAACTGTAACCGTTATAAAAATTCTGAAGAGTGGATATTGTTACCTCACTCCTGGTTATGATTTGTCACCCCAAAAAAAGTTTTTCGAAAAGTGTCACGGTTACGCAATTTTGAGTCGCGAATTGACAAAAACGTAAAAATTTCTATTTTTAGAACCGTTAGTCGTAGAACCTCAAAACTTTCATCATTCATTTTAGGTGACCTATGGTACATCCAAAAATATAAAGGTCAAGGTCATATCAACAAAAACAAAAAAGGTCATTTTCTAGGACAATGGGTTTTATCTTCAAGTCAACTTTTCAGCCCTTATTTGAAACATTTTTGTGCGGTTTTTTTTGATATGATGTCCGCCAGGAGTTCTTCTAGTAGATTATACAAAAAAATTCCATGAAATTTTTTTAATTTTCAACGCGTCTTGATTTTTGTGAAAATTGTACCGATTCTTTGTACGCCCTATACATATGACCTTGAATGACCTTTTATGATTAAATCATCTCAATATGACCACCAAGACCATTTTAAGTCATTTAAATATCATAATTATCAATATTAAGCAAATTTGAATTTTCCCCCCTCCCCCTTTTTACCCAAAAAATTCAAATTTAGCATTATTGGTTTTAAATGGTAAAAAATGCTCTAACATACCTATTTTGGTCAAAATAAGTCTGAATCAACCATAAGAAGTACTGCTTTCCCTATTTATTAAGGTCTTTTCCTTTCCAAAGGGAAGACCTTACTGTATTTCTTATTTACACTTTCAAAATTTTTTTTCCGCGCCCAATATAAAAAAAGTGTCGCGACATATAATTTTGATACTTAGTACCTTTAGTCGGTCATACTTGGAGATGCCCTTACTGACCCTGTGAAACCGATCTATTTTAAGTAACGGAGTTATCTGCCCCGGACCGGAAAACCTTGTTTGCAGATTAACTCAAAAACTGTAACCGTTATAAAAATTCTGAAGAGTGGATATTGTTACCTCACTCCTGGTTATGATTTGTCACCCCAAAAAAAGTTTTTCGAAAAGTGTCACGGTTACGCAATTTTGAGTCGCGAATTGACAAAAACGTAAAAATTTCTATTTTTAGAACCGTTAGTCGTAGAACCTCAAAACTTTCATCATTCATTTTAGGTGACCTATGGTACATCCAAAAATATAAAGGTCAAGGTCATATCAACAAAAACAAAAAAGGTCATTTTCTAGGACAATGGGTTTTATCTTCAAGTCAACTTTTCAGCCCTTATTTGAAACATTTTTGTGCGGTTTTTTTTTGATATGATGTCCGCCAGGAGTTCTTCTAGTAGATTATACAAAAAAATTCCATGAAATTTTTTTAATTTTCAACGCGTCTTGATTTTTGTGAAAATTGTACCGATTCTTTGTACGCCCTATACGTATGACCTTGAATGACCTTTTATGATTAAATCATCTCAATATGACCACCAAGACCATTTTAAGTCATTTAAATATCATAATTATCAATATTAAGCAAATTTGAATTTTCCCCCCTCCCCCTTTTTACCCAAAAAATTCAAATTTAGCATTATTGGTTTTAAATGGTAAAAAATGCTCTAACATACCTATTTTGGTCAAAATAAGTCTGAATCAACCATAAAAAGTACTGCTTTCCCTATTTATTAAGGTCTTTCCCTTTCCAAAGGGAAGACCTTACTGTATTTCTTATTTACACTTTCAAAATTTTTTTTCCGCGCCCAATATAAAAAAAGTGTCGCGACATATAATTTTGATACTTAGTACCTTTAGTCGGTCATACTTGGAGATGCCCTGACTGACCCTGTGAAACCGATCTATTTTAAGTAACGGAGTTATCTGCCCTGGACCGGAAAACCTTGTTTGCAGATTAACTCAAAAACTGTAACCGTTATAAAAATTCTGAAGAGTGGATATTGTTACCTCACTCCTGGTTATGATTTGTCACCCCAAAAAAAGTTTTTCGAAAAGTGTCACGGTTACGCAATTTTGAGTCGCGAATTGACAAAAACGTAAAAATTTCTATTTTTAGAACCGTTAGTCGTAGAACCTCAAAACTTTCATCATTCATT
This sequence comes from Arcuatula senhousia, assembly GCA_963971305.1. Classification (NCBI taxonomy): domain Eukaryota; kingdom Metazoa; phylum Mollusca; class Bivalvia; order Mytilida; family Mytilidae; genus Arcuatula; species Arcuatula senhousia. The sequence goes on from CAXARO010001007.1 coordinate 19,380, forward strand.
TTAGGTGACCTATGGTACATCCAAAAATATAAAGGTCAAGGTCATATCAACAAAAACAAAAAAGGTCATTTTCTAGGACAATGGGTTTTATCTTCAAGTCAACTTTTCAGCCCTTATTTGAAACATTTTTGTGCGGTTTTTTTTTGATATGATGTCCGCCAGGAGTTCTTCTAGTAGATTATACAAAAAAATTCCATGAAATTTTTTTAATTTTCAACGCGTCTTGATTTTTGTGAAAATTGTACCGATTCTTTGTACGCCCTATACATATGACCTTGAATGACCTTTTATGATTAAATCATCTCAATATGACCACCAAGACCATTTTAAGTCATTTAAATATCATAATTATCAATATTAAGCAAATATGAATTTTCCCCCCTCCCCCTTTTTACCCAAAAAATTCAAATTTAGCATTATTGGTTTTAAATGGTAAAAAATGCTCTAACATACCTATTTTGGTCAAAATAAGTCTGAATCAACCATAAAAAGTACTGCTTTCCCTATTTATTAAGGTCTTTCCCTTTCCAAAGGGAAGACCTTACTGTATTTCTTATTTACACTTTCAAAATTTTTTTTCCGCGCCCAATATAAAAAAAGTGTCGCGACATATAATTTTGATACTTAGTACCTTTAGTCGGTCATACTTGGAGATGCCCTGACTGACCCTGTGAAACCGATCTATTTTAAGTAACGGAATTATCTGCCCCGGACCGGAAAACCTTGTTTGCAGATTAACTCAAAAACTGTAACCGTTATAAAAATTCTGAAGAGTGGATATTGTTACCTCACTCCTGGTTATGATTTGTCACCCCAAAAAAAGTTTTTCGAAAAGTGTCACGGTTACGCAATTTTGAGTCGCGAATTGACAAAAACGTAAAAATTTCTATTTTTAGAACCGTTAGTCGTAGAACCTCAAAACTTTCATCATTCATTTTAGGTGACCTATGGTACATCCAAAAATATAAAGGTCAAGGTCATATCAACAAAAACAAAAAAGGTCATTTTCTAGGACAATGGGTTTTATCTTCAAGTCAACTTTTCAGCCCTTATTTGAAACATTTTTGTGCGGTTTTTTTTTGATATGATGTCCGCCAGGAGTTCTTCTAGTAGATTATACAAAAAAATTCCATGAAATTTTTTTAATTTTCAACGCGTCTTGATTTTTGTGAAAATTGTACCGATTCTTTGTACGCCCTATACGTATGACCTTGAATGACCTTTTATGATTAAATCATCTCAATATGACCACCAAGACCATTTTAAGTCATTTAAATATCATAATTATCAATATTAAGCAAATTTGAATTTTCCCCCCTCCCCCTTTTTACCCAAAAAATTCAAATTTAGCATTATTGGTTTTAAATGGTAAAAAATGCTCTAACATACCTATTTTGGTCAAAATAAGTCTGAATCAACCATAAAAAGTACTGCTTTCCCTATTTATTAAGGTCTTTCCCTTTCCAAAGGGAAGACCTTACTGTATTTCTTATTTACACTTTCAAAATTTTTTTTCCGCGCCCAATATAAAAAAAGTGTCGCGACATATAATTTTGATACTTAGTACCTTTAGTCGGTCATACTTGGAGATGCCCTGACTGACCCTGTGAAACCGATCTATTTTAAGTAACGGAGTTATCTGCCCTGGACCGGAAAACCTTGTTTGCAGATTAACTCAAAAACTGTAACCGTTATAAAAATTCTGAAGAGTGGATATTGTTACCTCACTCCTGGTTATGATTTGTCACCCCAAAAAAAGTTTTTCGAAAAGTGTCACGGTTACGCAATTTTGAGTCGCGAATTGACAAAAACGTAAAAATTTCTATTTTTAGAACCGTTAGTCGTAGAACCTCAAAACTTTCATCATTCATTTTAGGTGACCTATGGTACATCCAAAAATATAAAGGTCAAGGTCATATCAACAAAAACAAAAAAGGTCATTTTCTAGGACAATGGGTTTTATCTTCAAGTCAACTTTTCAGCCCTTATTTGAAACATTTTTGTGCGGTTTTTTTTTGATATGATGTCCGCCAGGAGTTCTTCTAGTAGATTATACAAAAAAATTCCATGAAATTTTTTTAATTTTCAACGCGTCTTGATTTTTGTGAAAATTGTACCGATTCTTTGTACGCCCTATACGTATGACCTTGAATGACCTTTTATGATTAAATCATCTCAATATGACCACCAAGACCATTTTAAGTCATTTAAATATCATAATTATCAATATTAAGCAAATTTGAATTTTCCCCCCTCCCCCTTTTTACCCAAAAAATTCAAATTTAGCATTATTGGTTTTAAATGGTAAAAAATGCTCTAACATACCTATTTTGGTCAAAATAAGTCTGAATCAACCATAAAAAGTACTGCTTTCCCTATTTATTAAGGTCTTTCCCTTTCCAAAGGGAAGACCTTACTGTATTTCTTATTTACACTTTCAAAATTTTTTTTCCGCGCCCAATATAAAAAAAGTGTCGCGACATATAATTTTGATACTTAGTACCTTTAGTCGGTCATACTTGGAGATGCCCTGACTGACCCTGTGAAACCGATCTATTTTAAGTAACGGAGTTATCTGCCCCGGACCGGAAAACCTTGTTTGCAGATTAACTCAAAAACTGTAACCGTTATAAAAATTCTGAAGAGTGGATATTGTTACCTCACTCCTGGTTATGATTTGTCACCCCAAAAAAAGTTTTTCGAAAAGTGTCACGGTTACGCAATTTTGAGTCGCGAATTGACAAAAACGTAAAAATTTCTATTTTTAGAACCGTTAGTCGTAGAACCTCAAAACTTTCATCATTCATTTTAGGTGACCTATGGTACATCCAAAAATATAAAGGTCAAGGTCATATCAACAAAAACAAAAAAGGTCATTTTCTAGGACAATGGGTTTTATCTTCAAGTCAACTTTTCAGCCCTTATTTGAAACATTTTTGTGCGGTTTTTTTTTGATATGATGTCCGCCAGGAGTTCTTCTAGTAGATTATACAAAAAAATTCCATGAAATTTTTTTAATTTTCAACGCGTCTTGATTTTTGTGAAAATTGTACCGATTCTTTGTACGCCCTATACGTATGACCTTGAATGACCTTTTATGATTAAATCATCTCAATATGACCACCAAGACCATTTTAAGTCATTTAAATATCATAATTATCAATATTAAGCAAATATGAATTTTCCCCCCTCCCCCTTTTTACCCAAAAAATTCAAATTTAGCATTATTGGTTTTAAATGGTAAAAAATGCTCTAACATACCTATTTTGGTCAAAATAAGTCTGAATCAACCATAAAAAGTACTGCTTTCCCTATTTATTAAGGTCTTTCCCTTTCCAAAGGGAAGACCTTACTGTATTTCTTATTTACACTTTCAAAATTTTTTTTCCGCGCCCAATATAAAAAAAGTGTCGCGACATATAATTTTGATACTTAGTACCTTTAGTCGGTCATACTTGGAGATGCCCTGACTGACCCTGTGAAACCGATCTATTTTAAGTAACGGAGTTATCTGCCCCGGACCGGAAAACCTTGTTTGCAGATTAACTCAAAAACTGTAACCGTTATAAAAATTCTGAAGAGTGGATATTGTTACCTCACTCCTGGTTATGATTTGTCACCCCAAAAAAAGTTTTTCGAAAAGTGTCACGGTTACGCAATTTTGAGTCGCGAATTGACAAAAACGTAAAAATTTCTATTTTTAGAACCGTTAGTCGTAGAACCTCAAAACTTTCATCATTCATTTTAGGTGACCTATGGTACATCCAAAAATATAAAGGTCAAGGTCATATCAACAAAAACAAAAAAGGTCATTTTCTAGGACAATGGGTTTTATCTTCAAGTCAACTTTTCAGCCCTTATTTGAAACATTTTTGTGCGTTTTTTTTTGATATGATGTCCGCCAGGAGTTCTTCTAGTAGATTATACAAAAAAATTCCATGAAATTTTTTTAATTTTCAACGCGTCTTGATTTTTGTGAAAATTGTACCGATTCTTTGTACGCCCTATACGTATGACCTTGAATGACCTTTTATGATTAAATCATCTCAATATGACCACCAAGACCATTTTAAGTCATTTAAATATCATAATTATCAATATTAAGCAAATATGAATTTTCCCCCTCCCCCTTTTTACCCAAAAAATTCAAATTTAGCATTATTGGTTTTAAATGGTAAAAAATGCTCTAACATACCTATTTTGGTCAAAATAAGTCTGAATCAACCATAAAAAGTACTGCTTTCCCTATTTATTAAGGTCTTTCCCTTTCCAAAGGGAAGACCTTACTGTATTTCTTATTTACACTTTCAAAATTTTTTTTCCGCGCCCAATATAAAAAAAGTGTCGCGACATATAATTTTGATACTTAGTACCTTTAGTCGGTCATACTTGGAGATGCCCTGACTGACCCTGTGAAACCGATCTATTTTAAGTAACGGAGTTATCTGCCCCGGACCGGAAAACCTTGTTTGCAGATTAACTCAAAAACTGTAACCGTTATAAAAATTCTGAAGAGTGGATATTGTTACCTCACTCCTGGTTATGATTTGTCACCCCAAAAAAAGTTTTTCGAAAAGTGTCACGGTTACGCAATTTTGAGTCGCGAATTGACAAAAACGTAAAAATTTCTATTTTTAGAACCGTTAGTCGTAGAACCTCAAAACTTTCATCATTCATTTTAGGTGACCTATGGTACATCCAAAAATATAAAGGTCAAGGTCATATCAACAAAAACAAAAAAGGTCATTTTCTAGGACAATGGGTTTTATCTTCAAGTCAACTTTTCAGCCCTTATTTGAAACATTTTTGTGCGTTTTTTTTTTGATATGATGTCCGCCAGGAGTTCTTCTAGTAGATTATACAAAAAAATTCCATGAAATTTTTTTAATTTTCAACGCGTCTTGATTTTTGTGAAAATTGTACCGATTCTTTGTACGCCCTATACGTATGACCTTGAATGACCTTTTATGATTAAATCATCTCAATATGACCACCAAGACCATTTTAAGTCATTTAAATATCATAATTATCAATATTAAGCAAATTTGAATTTTCCCCCCTCCCCCTTTTTACCCAAAAAATTCAAATTTAGCATTATTGGTTTTAAATGGTAAAAAATGCTCTAACATACCTATTTTGGTCAAAATAAGTCTGAATCAACCATAAAAAGTACTGCTTTCCCTATTTATTAAGGTCTTTCCCTTTCCAAAGGGAAGACCTTACTGTATTTCTTATTTACACTTTCAAAATTTTTTTTCCGCGCCCAATATAAAAAAAGTGTCGCGACATATAATTTTGATACTTAGTACCTTTAGTCGGTCATACTTGGAGATGCCCTGACTGACCCTGTGAAACCGATCTATTTTAAGTAACGGAGTTATCTGCCCCGGACCGGAAAACCTTGTTTGCAGATTAACTCAAAAACTGTAACCGTTATAAAAATTCTGAAGAGTGGATATTGTTACCTCACTCCTGGTTGTGATTTGTCACCCCAAAAAAAGTTTTTCGAAAAGTGTCACGGTTACGCAATTTTGAGTCGCGAATTGACAAAAACGTAAAAATTTCTATTTTTAGAACCGTTAGTCGTAGAACCTCAAAACTTTCATCATTCATTTTAGGTGACCTATGGTACATCCAAAAATATAAAGGTCAAGGTCATATCAACAAAAACAAAAAAGGTCATTTTCTAGGACAATGGGTTTTATCTTCAAGTCAACTTTTCAGCCCTTATTTGAAACATTTTTGTGCGTTTTTTTTTTGATATGATGTCCGCCAGGAGTTCTTCTAGTAGATTATACAAAAAAATTCCATGAAATTTTTTAAATTTTCAACGCGTCTTGATTTTTGTGAAAATTGTACCGATTCTTTGTACGCCCTATACGTATGACCTTGAATGACCTTTTATGATTAAATCATCTCAATATGACCACCAAGACCATTTTAAGTCATTTAAATATCATAATTATCAATATTAAGCAAATTTGAATTTTCCCCCCTCCCCCTTTTTACCCAAAAAATTCAAATTTAGCATTATTGGTTTTAAATGGTAAAAAATGCTCTAACATACCTATTTTGGTCAAAATAAGTCTGAATCAACCATAAAAAGTACTGCTTTCCCTATTTATTAAGGTCTTTCCCTTTCCAAAGGGAAGACCTTACTGTATTTCTTATTTACACTTTCAAAATTTTTTTTCCGCGCCCAATATAAAAAAAGTGTCGCGACATATAATTTTGATACTTAGTACCTTTAGTCGGTCATACTTGGAGATGCCCTGACTGACCCTGTGAAACCGATCTATTTTAAGTAACGGAGTTATCTGCCCCGGACCGGAAAACCTTGTTTGCAGATTAACTCAAAAACTGTAACCGTTATAAAAATTCTGAAGAGTGGATATTGTTACCTCACTCCTGGTTGTGATTTGTCACCCCAAAAAAAGTTTTTCGAAAAGTGTCACGGTTACGCAATTTTGAGTCGCGAATTGACAAAAACGTAAAAATTTCTATTTTTAGAACCGTTAGTCGTAGAACCTCAAAACTTTCATCATTCATTTTAGGTGACCTATGGTACATCCAAAAATATAAAGGTCAAGGTCATATCAACAAAAACAAAAAAGGTCATTTTCTAGGACAATGGGTTTTATCTTCAAGTCAACTTTTCAGCCCTTATTTGAAACATTTTTGTGCGGTTTTTTTTTTGATATGATGTCCGCCAGGAGTTCTTCTAGTAGATTATACAAAAAAATTCCATGAAATTTTTTTAATTTTCAACGCGTCTTGATTTTTGTGAAAATTGTACCGATTCTTTGTACGCCCTATACGTATGACCTTGAATGACCTTTTATGATTAAATCATCTCAATATGACCACCAAGACCATTTTAAGTCATTTAAATATCATAATTATCAATATTAAGCAAATTTGAATTTTCCCCCCTCCCCCTTTTTACCCAAAAAATTCAAATTTAGCATTATTGGTTTTAAATGGTAAAAAATGCTCTAACATACCTATTTTGGTCAAAATAAGTCTGAATCAACCATAAAAAGTACTGCTTTCCCTATTTATTAAGGTCTTTCCCTTTCCAAAGGGAAGACCTTACTGTATTTCTTATTTACACTTTCAAAATTTTTTTTCCGCGCCCAATATAAAAAAAGTGTCGCGACATATAATTTTGATACTTAGTACCTTTAGTCGGTCATACTTGGAGATGCCCTGACTGACCCTGTGAAACCGATCTATTTTAAGTAACGGAGTTATCTGCCCCGGACCGGAAAACCTTGTTTGCAGATTAACTCAAAAACTGTAACCGTTATAAAAATTCTGAAGAGTGGATATTGTTACCTCACTCCTGGTTATGATTTGTCACCCCAAAAAAAGTTTTTCGAAAAGTGTCACGGTTACGCAATTTTGAGTCGCGAATTGACAAAAACGTAAAAATTTCTATTTTTAGAACCGTTAGTCGTAGAACCTCAAAACTTTCATCATTCATTTTAGGTGACCTATGGTACATCCAAAAATATAAAGGTCAAGGTCATATCAACAAAAACAAAAAAGGTCATTTTCTAGGACAATGGGTTTTATCTTCAAGTCAACTTTTCAGCCCTTATTTGAAACATTTTTGTGCGGTTTTTTTTGATATGATGTCCGCCAGGAGTTCTTCTAGTAGATTATACAAAAAAATTCCATGAAATTTTTTTAATTTTCAACGCGTCTTGATTTTTGTGAAAATTGTACCGATTCTTTGTACGCCCTATACGTATGACCTTGAATGACCTTTTATGATTAAATCATCTCAATATGACCACCAAGACCATTTTAAGTCATTTAAATATCATAATTATCAATATTAAGCAAATTTGAATTTTCCCCCCTCCCCCTTTTTACCCAAAAAATTCAAATTTAGCATTATTGGTTTTAAATGGTAAAAAATGCTCTAACATACCTATTTTGGTCAAAATAAGTCTGAATCAACCATAAAAAGTACTGCTTTCCCTATTTATTAAGGTCTTTCCCTTTCCAAAGGGAAGACCTTACTGTATTTCTTATTTACACTTTCAAAATTTTTTTTCCGCGCCCAATATAAAAAAAGTGTCGCGACATATAATTTTGATACTTAGTACCTTTAGTCGGTCATACTTGGAGATGCCCTGACTGACCCTGTGAAACCGATCTATTTTAAGTAACGGAGTTATCTGCCCCGGACCGGAAAACCTTGTTTGCAGATTAACTCAAAAACTGTAACCGTTATAAAAATTCTGAAGAGTGGATATTGTTACCTCACTCCTGGTTGTGATTTGTCACCCCAAAAAAAGTTTTTCGAAAAGTGTCACGGTTACGCAATTTTGAGTCGCGAATTGACAAAAACGTAAAAATTTCTATTTTTAGAACCGTTAGTCGTAGAACCTCAAAACTTTCATCATTCATTTTAGGTGACCTATGGTACATCCAAAAATATAAAGGTCAAGGTCATATCAACAAAAACAAAAAAGGTCATTTTCTAGGACAATGGGTTTTATCTTCAAGTCAACTTTTCAGCCCTTATTTGAAACATTTTTGTGCGGTTTTTTTTTGATATGATGTCCGCCAGGAGTTCTTCTAGTAGATTATACAAAAAAATTCCATGAAATTTTTTTAATTTTCAACGCGTCTTGATTTTTGTGAAAATTGTACCGATTCTTTGTACGCCCTATACGTATGACCTTGAATGACCTTTTATGATTAAATCATCTCAATATGACCACCAAGACCATTTTAAGTCATTTAAATATCATAATTATCAATATTAAGCAAATTTGAATTTTCCCCCCTCCCCCTTTTTACCCAAAAAATTCAAATTTAGCATTATTGGTTTTAAATGGTAAAAAATGCTCTAACATACCTATTTTGGTCAAAATAAGTCTGAATCAACCATAAAAAGTACTGCTTTCCCTATTTATTAAGGTCTTTCCCTTTCCAAAGGGAAGACCTTACTGTATTTCTTATTTACACTTTCAAAATTTTTTTTCCGCGCCCAATATAAAAAAAGTGTCGCGACATATAATTTTGATACTTAGTACCTTTAGTCGGTCATACTTGGAGATGCCCTGACTGACCCTGTGAAACCGATCTATTTTAAGTAACGGAGTTATCTGCCCCGGACCGGAAAACCTTGTTTGCAGATTAACTCAAAAACTGTAACCGTTATAAAAATTCTGAAGAGTGGATATTGTTACCTCACTCCTGGTTGTGATTTGTCACCCCAAAAAAAGTTTTTCGAAAAGTGTCACGGTTACGCAATTTTGAGTCGCGAATTGACAAAAACGTAAAAATTTCTATTTTTAGAACCGTTAGTCGTAGAACCTCAAAACTTTCATCATTCATTTTAGGTGACCTATGGTACATCCAAAAATATAAAGGTCAAGGTCATATCAACAAAAACAAAAAAGGTCATTTTCTAGGACAATGGGTTTTATCTTCAAGTCAACTTTTCAGCCCTTATTTGAAACATTTTTGTGCGGTTTTTTTTTGATATGATGTCCGCCAGGAGTTCTTCTAGTAGATTATACAAAAAAATTCCATGAAATTTTTTTAATTTTCAACGCGTCTTGATTTTTGTGAAAATTGTACCGATTCTTTGTACGCCCTATACGTATGACCTTGAATGACCTTTTATGATTAAATCATCTCAATATGACCACCAAGACCATTTTAAGTCATTTAAATATCATAATTATCAATATTAAGCAAATTTGAATTTTCCCCCCTCCCCCTTTTTACCCAAAAAATTCAAATTTAGCATTATTGGTTTTAAATGGTAAAAAATGCTCTAACATACCTATTTTGGTCAAAATAAGTCTGAATCAACCATAAAAAGTACTGCTTTCCCTATTTATTAAGGTCTTTCCCTTTCCAAAGGGAAGACCTTACTGTATTTCTTATTTACACTTTCAAAATTTTTTTTCCGCGCCCAATATAAAAAAAGTGTCGCGACATATAATTTTGATACTTAGTACCTTTAGTCGGTCATACTTGGAGATGCCCTGACTGACCCTGTGAAACCGATCTATTTTAAGTAACGGAGTTATCTGCCCCGGACCGGAAAACCTTGTTTGCAGATTAACTCAAAAACTGTAACCGTTATAAAAATTCTGAAGAGTGGATATTGTTACCTCACTCCTGGTTATGATTTGTCACCCCAAAAAAAGTTTTTCGAAAAGTGTCACGGTTACGCAATTTTGAGTCGCGAATTGACAAAAACGTAAAAATTTCTATTTTTAGAACCGTTAGTCGTAGAACCTCAAAACTTTCATCATTCATTTTAGGTGACCTATGGTACATCCAAAAATATAAAGGTCAAGGTCATATCAACAAAAACAAAAAAGGTCATTTTCTAGGACAATGGGTTTTATCTTCAAGTCAACTTTTCAGCCCTTATTTGAAACATTTTTGTGCGGTTTTTTTTTGATATGATGTCCGCCAGGAGTTCTTCTAGTAGATTATACAAAAAAATTCCATGAAATTTTTTTAATTTTCAACGCGTCTTGATTTTTGTGAAAATTGTACCGATTCTTTGTACGCCCTATACGTATGACCTTGAATGACCTTTTATGATTAAATCATCTCAATATGACCACCAAGACCATTTTAAGTCATTTAAATATCATAATTATCAATATTAAGCAAATTTGAATTTTCCCCCCTCCCCCTTTTTACCCAAAAAATTCAAATTTAGCATTATTGGTTTTAAATGGTAAAAAATGCTCTAACATACCTATTTTGGTCAAAATAAGTCTGAATCAACCATAAAAAGTACTGCTTTCCCTATTTATTAAGGTCTTTCCCTTTCCAAAGGGAAGACCTTACTGTATTTCTTATTTACACTTTCAAAATTTTTTTTCCGCGCCCAATATAAAAAAAGTGTCGCGACATATAATTTTGATACTTAGTACCTTTAGTCGGTCATACTTGGAGATGCCCTGACTGACCCTGTGAAACCGATCTATTTTAAGTAACGGAGTTATCTGCCCCGGACCGGAAAACCTTGTTTGCAGATTAACTCAAAAACTGTAACCGTTATAAAAATTCTGAAGAGTGGATATTGTTACCTCACTCCTGGTTATGATTTGTCACCCCAAAAAAAGTTTTTCGAAAAGTGTCACGGTTACGCAATTTTGAGTCGCGAATTGACAAAAACGTAAAAATTTCTATTTTTAGAACCGTTAGTCGTAGAACCTCAAAACTTTCATCATTCATTTTAGGTGACCTATGGTACATCCAAAAATATAAAGGTCAAGGTCATATCAACAAAAACAAAAAAGGTCATTTTCTAGGACAATGGGTTTTATCTTCAAGTCAACTTTTCAGCCCTTATTTGAAACATTTTTGTGCGGTTTTTTTTTGATATGATGTCCGCCAGGAGTTCTTCTAGTAGATTATACAAAAAAATTCCATGAAATTTTTTTAATTTTCAACGCGTCTTGATTTTTGTGAAAATTGTACCGATTCTTTGTACGCCCTATACGTATGACCTTGAATGACCTTTTATGATTAAATCATCTCAATATGACCACCAAGACCATTTTAAGTCATTTAAATATCATAATTATCAATATTAAGCAAATTTGAATTTTCCCCCCTCCCCCTTTTTACCCAAAAAATTCAAATTTAGCATTATTGGTTTTAAATGGTAAAAAATGCTCTAACATACCTATTTTGGTCAAAATAAGTCTGAATCAACCATAAAAAGTACTGCTTTCCCTATTTATTAAGGTCTTTCCCTTTCCAAAGGGAAGACCTTACTGTATTTCTTATTTACACTTTCAAAATTTTTTTTCCGCGCCCAATATAAAAAAAGTGTCGCGACATATAATTTTGATACTTAGTACCTTTAGTCGGTCATACTTGGAGATGCCCTGACTGACCCTGTGAAACCGATCTATTTTAAGTAACGGAGTTATCTGCCCCGGACCGGAAAACCTTGTTTGCAGATTAACTCAAAAACTGTAACCGTTATAAAAATTCTGAAGAGTGGATATTGTTACCTCACTCCTGGTTATGATTTGTCACCCCAAAAAAAGTTTTTCGAAAAGTGTCACGGTTACGCAATTTTGAGTCGCGAATTGACAAAAACGTAAAAATTTCTATTTTTAGAACCGTTAGTCGTAGAACCTCAAAACTTTCATCATTCATTTTAGGTGACCTATGGTACATCCAAAAATATAAAGGTCAAGGTCATATCAACAAAAACAAAAAAGGTCATTTTCTAGGACAATGGGTTTTATCTTCAAGTCAACTTTTCAGCCCTTATTTGAAACATTTTTGTGCGGTTTTTTTTTGATATGATGTCCGCCAGGAGTTCTTCTAGTAGATTATACAAAAAAATTCCATGAAATTTTTTTAATTTTCAACGCGTCTTGATTTTTGTGAAAATTGTACCGATTCTTTGTACGCCCTATACGTATGACCTTGAATGACCTTTTATGATTAAATCATCTCAATATGACCACCAAGACCATTTTAAGTCATTTAAATATCATAATTATCAATATTAAGCAAATTTGAATTTTCCCCCCTCCCCCTTTTTACCCAAAAAATTCAAATTTAGCATTATTGGTTTTAAATGGTAAAAAATGCTCTAACATACCTATTTTGGTCAAAATAAGTCTGAATCAACCATAAAAAGTACTGCTTTCCCTATTTATTAAGGTCTTTCCCTTTCCAAAGGGAAGACCTTACTGTATTTCTTATTTACACTTTCAAAATTTTTTTTCCGCGCCCAATATAAAAAAAGTGTCGCGACATATAATTTTGATACTTAGTACCTTTAGTCGGTCATACTTGGAGATGCCCTGACTGACCCTGTGAAACCGATCTATTTTAAGTAACGGAGTTATCTGCCCCGGACCGGAAAACCTTGTTTGCAGATTAACTCAAAAACTGTAACCGTTATAAAAATTCTGAAGAGTGGATATTGTTACCTCACTCCTGGTTATGATTTGTCACCCCAAAAAAAGTTTTTCGAAAAGTGTCACGGTTACGCAATTTTGAGTCGCGAATTGACAAAAACGTAAAAATTTCTATTTTTAGAACCGTTAGTCGTAGAACCTCAAAACTTTCATCATTCATTTTAGGTGACCTATGGTACATCCAAAAATATAAAGGTCAAGGTCATATCAACAAAAACAAAAAAGGTCATTTTCTAGGACAATGGGTTTTATCTTCAAGTCAACTTTTCAGCCCTTATTTGAAACATTTTTGTGCGGTTTTTTTTTGATATGATGTCCGCCAGGAGTTCTTCTAGTAGATTATACAAAAAAATTCCATGAAATTTTTTTAATTTTCAACGCGTCTTGATTTTTGTGAAAATTGTACCGATTCTTTGTACGCCCTATACGTATGACCTTGAATGACCTTTTATGATTAAATCATCTCAATATGACCACCAAGACCATTTTAAGTCATTTAAATATCATAATTATCAATATTAAGCAAATTTGAATTTTCCCCCCTCCCCCTTTTTACCCAAAAAATTCAAATTTAGCATTATTGGTTTTAAATGGTAAAAAATGCTCTAACATACCTATTTTGGTCAAAATAAGTCTGAATCAACCATAAAAAGTACTGCTTTCCCTATTTATTAAGGTCTTTCCCTTTCCAAAGGGAAGACCTTACTGTATTTCTTATTTACACTTTCAAAATTTTTTTTCCGCGCCCAATATAAAAAAAGTGTCGCGACATATAATTTTGATACTTAGTACCTTTAGTCGGTCATACTTGGAGATGCCCTGACTGACCCTGTGAAACCGATCTATTTTAAGTAACGGAGTTATCTGCCCCGGACCGGAAAACCTTGTTTGCAGATTAACTCAAAAACTGTAACCGTTATAAAAATTCTGAAGAGTGGATATTGTTACCTCACTCCTGGTTATGATTTGTCACCCCAAAAAAAGTTTTTCGAAAAGTGTCACGGTTACGCAATTTTGAGTCGCGAATTGACAAAAACGTAAAAATTTCTATTTTTAGAACCGTTAGTCGTAGAACCTCAAAACTTTCATCATTCATTTTAGGTGACCTATGGTACATCCAAAAATATAAAGGTCAAGGTCATATCAACAAAAACAAAAAAGGTCATTTTCTAGGACAATGGGTTTTATCTTCAAGTCAACTTTTCAGCCCTTATTTGAAACATTTTTGTGCGGTTTTTTTTTGATATGATGTCCGCCAGGAGTTCTTCTAGTAGATTATACAAAAAAATTCCATGAAATTTTTTTAATTTTCAACGCGTCTTGATTTTTGTGAAAATTGTACCGATTCTTTGTACGCCCTATACGTATGACCTTGAATGACCTTTTATGATTAAATCATCTCAATATGACCACCAAGACCATTTTAAGTCATTTAAATATCATAATTATCAATATTAAGCAAATTTGAATTTTCCCCCCTCCCCCTTTTTACCCAAAAAATTCAAATTTAGCATTATTGGTTTTAAATGGTAAAAAATGCTCTAACATACCTATTTTGGTCAAAATAAGTCTGAATCAACCATAAAAAGTACTGCTTTCCCTATTTATTAAGGTCTTTCCCTTTCCAAAGGGAAGACCTTACTGTATTTCTTATTTACACTTTCAAAATTTTTTTTCCGCGCCCAATATAAAAAAAGTGTCGCGACATATAATTTTGATACTTAGTACCTTTAGTCGGTCATACTTGGAGATGCCCTGACTGACCCTGTGAAACCGATCTATTTTAAGTAACGGAGTTATCTGCCCCGGACCGGAAAACCTTGTTTGCAGATTAACTCAAAAACTGTAACCGTTATAAAAATTCTGAAGAGTGGATATTGTTACCTCACTCCTGGTTATGATTTGTCACCCCAAAAAAAGTTTTTCGAAAAGTGTCACGGTTACGCAATTTTGAGTCGCGAATTGACAAAAACGTAAAAATTTCTATTTTTAGAACCGTTAGTCGTAGAACCTCAAAACTTTCATCATTCATTTTAGGTGACCTATGGTACATCCAAAAATATAAAGGTCAAGGTCATATCAACAAAAACAAAAAAGGTCATTTTCTAGGACAATGGGTTTTATCTTCAAGTCAACTTTTCAGCCCTTATTTGAAACATTTTTGTGCGGTTTTTTTTTGATATGATGTCCGCCAGGAGTTCTTCTAGTAGATTATACAAAAAAATTCCATGAAATTTTTTTAATTTTCAACGCGTCTTGATTTTTGTGAAAATTGTACCGATTCTTTGTACGCCCTATACGTATGACCTTGAATGACCTTTTATGATTAAATCATCTCAATATGACCACCAAGACCATTTTAAGTCATTTAAATATCATAATTATCAATATTAAGCAAATTTGAATTTTCCCCCCTCCCCCTTTTTACCCAAAAAATTCAAATTTAGCATTATTGGTTTTAAATGGTAAAAAATGCTCTAACATACCTATTTTGGTCAAAATAAGTCTGAATCAACCATAAAAAGTACTGCTTTCCCTATTTATTAAGGTCTTTCCCTTTCCAAAGGGAAGACCTTACTGTATTTCTTATTTACACTTTCAAAATTTTTTTTCCGCGCCCAATATAAAAAAAGTGTCGCGACATATAATTTTGATACTTAGTACCTTTAGTCGGTCATACTTGGAGATGCCCTGACTGACCCTGTGAAACCGATCTATTTTAAGTAACGGAGTTATCTGCCCCGGACCGGAAAACCTTGTTTGCAGATTAACTCAAAAACTGTAACCGTTATAAAAATTCTGAAGAGTGGATATTGTTACCTCACTCCTGGTTATGATTTGTCACCCCAAAAAAAGTTTTTCGAAAAGTGTCACGGTTACGCAATTTTGAGTCGCGAATTGACAAAAACGTAAAAATTTCTATTTTTAGAACCGTTAGTCGTAGAACCTCAAAACTTTCATCATTCATTTTAGGTGACCTATGGTACATCCAAAAATATAAAGGTCAAGGTCATATCAACAAAAACAAAAAAGGTCATTTTCTAGGACAATGGGTTTTATCTTCAAGTCAACTTTTCAGCCCTTATTTGAAACATTTTTGTGCGGTTTTTTTTTGATATGATGTCCGCCAGGAGTTCTTCTAGTAGATTATACAAAAAAATTCCATGAAATTTTTTTAATTTTCAACGCGTCTTGATTTTTGTGAAAATTGTACCGATTCTTTGTACGCCCTATACGTATGACCTTGAATGACCTTTTATGATTAAATCATCTCAATATGACCACCAAGACCATTTTAAGTCATTTAAATATCATAATTATCAATATTAAGCAAATTTGAATTTCCCCCCCTCCCCCTTTTTACCCAAAAAATTCAAATTTAGCATTATTGGTTTTAAATGGTAAAAAATGCTCTAACATACCTATTTTGGTCAAAATAAGTCTGAATCAACCATAAAAAGTACTGCTTTCCCTATTTATTAAGGTCTTTCCCTTTCCAAAGGGAAGACCTTACTGTATTTCTTATTTACACTTTCAAAATTTTTTTTCCGCGCCCAATATAAAAAAAGTGTCGCGACATATAATTTTGATACTTAGTACCTTTAGTCGGTCATACTTGGAGATGCCCTGACTGACCCTGTGAAACCGATCTATTTTAAGTAACGGAGTTATCTGCCCCGGACCGGAAAACCTTGTTTGCAGATTAACTCAAAAACTGTAACCGTTATAAAAATTCTGAAGAGTGGATATTGTTACCTCACTCCTGGTTATGATTTGTCACCCCAAAAAAAGTTTTTCGAAAAGTGTCACGGTTACGCAATTTTGAGTCGCGAATTGACAAAAACGTAAAAATTTCTATTTTTAGAACCGTTAGTCGTAGAACCTCAAAACTTTCATCATTCATTTTAGGTGACCTATGGTACATCCAAAAATATAAAGGTCAAGGTCATATCAACAAAAACAAAAAAGGTCATTTTCTAGGACAATGGGTTTTATCTTCAAGTCAACTTTTCAGCCCTTATTTGAAACATTTTTGTGCGGTTTTTTTTTGATATGATGTCCGCCAGGAGTTCTTCTAGTAGATTATACAAAAAAATTCCATGAAATTTTTTTAATTTTCAACGCGTCTTGATTTTTGTGAAAATTGTACCGATTCTTTGTACGCCCTATACGTATGACCTTGAATGACCTTTTATGATTAAATCATCTCAATATGACCACCAAGACCATTTTAAGTCATTTAAATATCATAATTATCAATATTAAGCAAATTTGAATTTTCCCCCCTCCCCCTTTTTACCCAAAAAATTCAAATTTAGCATTATTGGTTTTAAATGGTAAAAAATGCTCTAACATACCTATTTTGGTCAAAATAAGTCTGAATCAACCATAAAAAGTACTGCTTTCCCTATTTATTAAGGTCTTTCCCTTTCCAAAGGGAAGACCTTACTGTATTTCTTATTTACACTTTCAAAATTTTTTTTCCGCGCCCAATATAAAAAAAGTGTCGCGACATATAATTTTGATACTTAGTACCTTTAGTCGGTCATACTTGGAGATGCCCTGACTGACCCTGTGAAACCGATCTATTTTAAGTAACGGAGTTATCTGCCCCGGACCGGAAAACCTTGTTTGCAGATTAACTCAAAAACTGTAACCGTTATAAAAATTCTGAAGAGTGGATATTGTTACCTCACTCCTGGTTATGATTTGTCACCCCAAAAAAAGTTTTTCGAAAAGTGTCACGGTTACGCAATTTTGAGTCGCGAATTGACAAAAACGTAAAAATTTCTATTTTTAGAACCGTTAGTCGTAGAACCTCAAAACTTTCATCATTCATTTTAGGTGACCTATGGTACATCCAAAAATATAAAGGTCAAGGTCATATCAACAAAAACAAAAAAGGTCATTTTCTAGGACAATGGGTTTTATCTTCAAGTCAACTTTTCAGCCCTTATTTGAAACATTTTTGTGCGGTTTTTTTTTGATATGATGTCCGCCAGGAGTTCTTCTAGTAGATTATACAAAAAAATTCCATGAAATTTTTTTAATTTTCAACGCGTCTTGATTTTTGTGAAAATTGTACCGATTCTTTGTACGCCCTATACGTATGACCTTGAATGACCTTTTATGATTAAATCATCTCAATATGACCACCAAGACCATTTTAAGTCATTTAAATATCATAATTATCAATATTAAGCAAATTTGAATTTTCCCCCCTCCCCCTTTTTACCCAAAAAATTCAAATTTAGCATTATTGGTTTTAAATGGTAAAAAATGCTCTAACATACCTATTTTGGTCAAAATAAGTCTGAATCAACCATAAAAAGTACTGCTTTCCCTATTTATTAAGGTCTTTCCCTTTCCAAAGGGAAGACCTTACTGTATTTCTTATTTACACTTTCAAAATTTTTTTTCCGCGCCCAATATAAAAAAAGTGTCGCGACATATAATTTTGATACTTAGTACCTTTAGTCGGTCATACTTGGAGATGCCCTGACTGACCCTGTGAAACCGATCTATTTTAAGTAACGGAGTTATCTGCCCCGGACCGGAAAACCTTGTTTGCAGATTAACTCAAAAACTGTAACCGTTATAAAAATTCTGAAGAGTGGATATTGTTACCTCACTCCTGGTTATGATTTGTCACCCCAAAAAAAGTTTTTCGAAAAGTGTCACGGTTACGCAATTTTGAGTCGCGAATTGACAAAAACGTAAAAATTTCTATTTTTAGAACCGTTAGTCGTAGAACCTCAAAACTTTCATCATTCATTTTAGGTGACCTATGGTACATCCAAAAATATAAAGGTCAAGGTCATATCAACAAAAACAAAAAAGGTCATTTTCTAGGACAATGGGTTTTATCTTCAAGTCAACTTTTCAGCCCTTATTTGAAACATTTTTGTGCGGTTTTTTTTTGATATGATGTCTGCCAGGAGTTCTTCTAGTAGATTATACAAAAAAATTCCATGAAATTTTTTTAATTTTCAACGCGTCTTGATTTTTGTGAAAATTGTACCGATTCTTTGTACGCCCTATACGTATGACCTTGAATGACCTTTTATGATTAAATCATCTCAATATGACCACCAAGACCATTTTAAGTCATTTAAATATCATAATTATCAATATTAAGCAAATTTGAATTTTCCCCCCTCCCCCTTTTTACCCAAAAAATTCAAATTTAGCATTATTGGTTTTAAATGGTAAAAAATGCTCTAACATACCTATTTTGGTCAAAATAAGTCTGAATCAACCATAAAAAGTACTGCTTTCCCTATTTATTAAGGTCTTTCCCTTTCCAAAGGGAAGACCTTACTGTATTTCTTATTTACACTTTCAAAATTTTTTTTCCGCGCCCAATATAAAAAAAGTGTCGCGACATATAATTTTGATACTTAGTACCTTTAGTCGGTCATACTTGGAGATGCCCTGACTGACCCTGTGAAACCGATCTATTTTAAGTAACGGAGTTATCTGCCCCGGACCGGAAAACCTTGTTTGCAGATTAACTCAAAAACTGTAACCGTTATAAAAATTCTGAAGAGTGGATATTGTTACCTCACTCCTGGTTATGATTTGTCACCCCAAAAAAAGTTTTTCGAAAAGTGTCACGGTTACGCAATTTTGAGTCGCGAATTGACAAAAACGTAAAAATTTCTATTTTTAGAACCGTTAGTCGTAGAACCTCAAAACTTTCATCATTCATTTTAGGTGACCTATGGTACATCCAAAAATATAAAGGTCAAGGTCATATCAACAAAAACAAAAAAGGTCATTTTCTAGGACAATGGGTTTTATCTTCAAGTCAACTTTTCAGCCCTTATTTGAAACATTTTTGTGCGGTTTTTTTTTGATATGATGTCCGCCAGGAGTTCTTCTAGTAGATTATACAAAAAAATTCCATGAAATTTTTTTAATTTTCAACGCGTCTTGATTTTTGTGAAAATTGTACCGATTCTTTGTACGCCCTATACGTATGACCTTGAATGACCTTTTATGATTAAATCATCTCAATATGACCACCAAGACCATTTTAAGTCATTTAAATATCATAATTATCAATATTAAGCAAATTTGAATTTTCCCCCCTCCCCCTTTTTACCCAAAAAATTCAAATTTAGCATTATTGGTTTTAAATGGTAAAAAATGCTCTAACATACCTATTTTGGTCAAAATAAGTCTGAATCAACCATAAAAAGTACTGCTTTCCCTATTTATTAAGGTCTTTCCCTTTCCAAAGGGAAGACCTTACTGTATTTCTTATTTACACTTTCAAAATTTTTTTTCCGCGCCCAATATAAAAAAAGTGTCGCGACATATAATTTTGATACTTAGTACCTTTAGTCGGTCATACTTGGAGATGCCCTGACTGACCCTGTGAAACCGATCTATTTTAAGTAACGGAGTTATCTGCCCCGGACCGGAAAACCTTGTTTGCAGATTAACTCAAAAACTGTAACCGTTATAAAAATTCTGAAGAGTGGATATTGTTACCTCACTCCTGGTTATGATTTGTCACCCCAAAAAAAGTTTTTCGAAAAGTGTCACGGTTACGCAATTTTGAGTCGCGAATTGACAAAAACGTAAAAAATTCTATTTTTAGAACCGTTAGTCGTAGAACCTCAAAACTTTCATCATTCATTTTAGGTGACCTATGGTACATCCAAAAATATAAAGGTCAAGGTCATATCAACAAAAACAAAAAAGGTCATTTTCTAGGACAATGGGTTTTATCTTCAAGTCAACTTTTCAGCCCTTATTTGAAACATTTTTGTGCGGTTTTTTTTTGATATGATGTCCGCCAGGAGTTCTTCTAGTAGATTATACAAAAAAATTCCATGAAATTTTTTTAATTTTCAACGCGTCTTGATTTTTGTGAAAATTGTACCGATTCTTTGTACGCCCTATACGTATGACCTTGAATGACCTTTTATGATTAAATCATCTCAATATGACCACCAAGACCATTTTAAGTCATTTAAATATCATAATTATCAATATTAAGCAAATTTGAATTTTCCCCCCTCCCCCTTTTTACCCAAAAAATTCAAATTTAGCATTATTGGTTTTAAATGGTAAAAAATGCTCTAACATACCTATTTTGGTCAAAATAAGTCTGAATCAACCATAAAAAGTACTGCTTTCCCTATTTATTAAGGTCTTTCCCTTTCCAAAGGGAAGACCTTACTGTATTTCTTATTTACACTTTCAAAATTTTTTTTCCGCGCCCAATATAAAAAAAGTGTCGCGACATATAATTTTGATACTTAGTACCTTTAGTCGGTCATACTTGGAGATGCCCTGACTGACCCTGTGAAACCGATCTATTTTAAGTAACGGAGTTATCTGCCCCGGACCGGAAAACCTTGTTTGCAGATTAACTCAAAAACTGTAACCGTTATAAAAATTCTGAAGAGTGGATATTGTTACCTCACTCCTGGTTATGATTTGTCACCCCAAAAAAAGTTTTTCGAAAAGTGTCACGGTTACGCAATTTTGAGTCGCGAATTGACAAAAACGTAAAAATTTCTATTTTTAGAACCGTTAGTCGTAGAACCTCAAAACTTTCATCATTCATTTTAGGTGACCTATGGTACATCCAAAAATATAAAGGTCAAGGTCATATCAACAAAAACAAAAAAGGTCATTTTCTAGGACAATGGGTTTTATCTTCAAGTCAACTTTTCAGCCCTTATTTGAAACATTTTTGTGCGGTTTTTTTTTGATATGATGTCCGCCAGGAGTTCTTCTAGTAGATTATACAAAAAAATTCCATGAAATTTTTTTAATTTTCAACGCGTCTTGATTTTTGTGAAAATTGTACCGATTCTTTGTACGCCCTATACGTATGACCTTGAATGACCTTTTATGATTAAATCATCTCAATATGACCACCAAGACCATTTTAAGTCATTTAAATATCATAATTATCAATATTAAGCAAATTTGAATTTTCCCCCCTCCCCCTTTTTACCCAAAAAATTCAAATTTAGCATTATTGGTTTTAAATGGTAAAAAATGCTCTAACATACCTATTTTGGTCAAAATAAGTCTGAATCAACCATAAAAAGTACTGCTTTCCCTATTTATTAAGGTCTTTCCCTTTCCAAAGGGAAGACCTTACTGTATTTCTTATTTACACTTTCAAAATTTTTTTTCCGCGCCCAATATAAAAAAAGTGTCGCGACATATAATTTTGATACTTAGTACCTTTAGTCGGTCATACTTGGAGATGCCCTGACTGACCCTGTGAAACCGATCTATTTTAAGTAACGGAGTTATCTGCCCCGGACCGGAAAACCTTGTTTGCAGATTAACTCAAAAACTGTAACCGTTATAAAAATTCTGAAGAGTGGATATTGTTACCTCACTCCTGGTTATGATTTGTCACCCCAAAAAAAGTTTTTCGAAAAGTGTCACGGTTACGCAATTTTGAGTCGCGAATTGACAAAAACGTAAAAATTTCTATTTTTAGAACCGTTAGTCGTAGAACCTCAAAACTTTCATCATTCATTTTAGGTGACCTATGGTACATCCAAAAATATAAAGGTCAAGGTCATATCAACAAAAACAAAAAAGGTCATTTTCTAGGACAATGGGTTTTATCTTCAAGTCAACTTTTCAGCCCTTATTTGAAACATTTTTGTGCGGTTTTTTTTTGATATGATGTCCGCCAGGAGTTCTTCTAGTAGATTATACAAAAAAATTCCATGAAATTTTTTTAATTTTCAACGCGTCTTGATTTTTGTGAAAATTGTACCGATTCTTTGTACGCCCTATACGTATGACCTTGAATGACCTTTTATGATTAAATCATCTCAATATGACCACCAAGACCATTTTAAGTCATTTAAATATCATAATTATCAATATTAAGCAAATTTGAATTTTCCCCCCTCCCCCTTTTTACCCAAAAAATTCAAATTTAGCATTATTGGTTTTAAATGGTAAAAAATGCTCTAACATACCTATTTTGGTCAAAATAAGTCTGAATCAACCATAAAAAGTACTGCTTTCCCTATTTATTAAGGTCTTTCCCTTTCCAAAGGGAAGACCTTACTGTATTTCTTATTTACACTTTCAAAATTTTTTTTCCGCGCCCAATATAAAAAAAGTGTCGCGACATATAATTTTGATACTTAGTACCTTTAGTCGGTCATACTTGGAGATGCCCTGACTGACCCTGTGAAACCGATCTATTTTAAGTAATGGAGTTATCTGCCCCGGACCGGAAAACCTTGTTTGCAGATTAACTCAAAAACTGTAACCGTTATAAAAATTCTGAAGAGTGGATATTGTTACCTCACTCCTGGTTATGATTTGTCACCCCAAAAAAAGTTTTTCGAAAAGTGTCACGGTTACGCAATTTTGAGTCGCGAATTGACAAAAACGTAAAAATTTCTATTTTTAGAACCGTTAGTCGTAGAACCTCAAAACTTTCATCATTCATTTTAGGTGACCTATGGTACATCCAAAAATATAAAGGTCAAGGTCATATCAACAAAAACAAAAAAGGTCATTTTCTAGGACAATGGGTTTTATCTTCAAGTCAACTTTTCAGCCCTTATTTGAAACATTTTTGTGCGGTTTTTTTTTGATATGATGTCCGCCAGGAGTTCTTCTAGTAGATTATACAAAAAAATTCCATGAAATTTTTTTAATTTTCAACGCGTCTTGATTTTTGTGAAAATTGTACCGATTCTTTGTACGCCCTATACGTATGACCTTGAATGACCTTTTATGATTAAATCATCTCAATATGACCACCAAGACCATTTTAAGTCATTTAAATATCATAATTATCAATATTAAGCAAATTTGAATTTTCCCCCCTCCCCCTTTTTACCCAAAAAATTCAAATTTAGCATTATTGGTTTTAAATGGTAAAAAATGCTCTAACATACCTATTTTGGTCAAAATAAGTCTGAATCAACCATAAAAAGTACTGCTTTCCCTATTTATTAAGGTCTTTCCCTTTCCAAAGGGAAGACCTTACTGTATTTCTTATTTACACTTTCAAAATTTTTTTTCCGCGCCCAATATAAAAAAAGTGTCGCGACATATAATTTTGATACTTAGTACCTTTAGTCGGTCATACTTGGAGATGCCCTGACTGACCCTGTGAAACCGATCTATTTTAAGTAACGGAGTTATCTGCCCCGGACCGGAAAACCTTGTTTGCAGATTAACTCAAAAACTGTAACCGTTATAAAAATTCTGAAGAGTGGATATTGTTACCTCACTCCTGGTTATGATTTGTCACCCCAAAAAAAGTTTTTCGAAAAGTGTCACGGTTACGCAATTTTGAGTCGCGAATTGACAAAAACGTAAAAATTTCTATTTTTAGAACCGTTAGTCGTAGAACCTCAAAACTTTCATCATTCATTTTAGGTGACCTATGGTACATCCAAAAATATAAAGGTCAAGGTCATATCAACAAAAACAAAAAAGGTCATTTTCTAGGACAATGGGTTTTATCTTCAAGTCAACTTTTCAGCCCTTATTTGAAACATTTTTGTGCGGTTTTTTTTTTATATGATGTCCGCCAGGAGTTCTTCTAGTAGATTATACAAAAAAATTCCATGAAATTTTTTTAATTTTCAACGCGTCTTGATTTTTGTGAAAATTGTACCGATTCTTTGTACGCCCTATACGTATGACCTTGAATGACCTTTTATGATTAAATCATCTCAATATGACCACCAAGACCATTTTAAGTCATTTAAATATCATAATTATCAATATTAAGCAAATTTGAATTTTCCCCCCTCCCCCTTTTTACCCAAAAAATTCAAATTTAGCATTATTGGTTTTAAATGGTAAAAAATGCTCTAACATACCTATTTTGGTCAAAATAAGTCTGAATCAACCATAAAAAGTACTGCTTTCCCTATTTATTAAGGTCTTTCCCTTTCCAAAGGGAAGACCTTACTGTATTTCTTATTTACACTTTCAAAATTTTTTTTCCGCGCCCAATATAAAAAAAGTGTCGCGACATATAATTTTGATACTTAGTACCTTTAGTCGGTCATACTTGGAGATGCCCTGACTGACCCTGTGAAACCGATCTATTTTAAGTAACGGAGTTATCTGCCCCGGACCGGAAAACCTTGTTTGCAGATTAACTCAAAAACTGTAACCGTTATAAAAATTCTGAAGAGTGGATATTGTTACCTCACTCCTGGTTATGATTTGTCACCCCAAAAAAAGTTTTTCGAAAAGTGTCACGGTTACGCAATTTTGAGTCGCGAATTGACAAAAACGTAAAAATTTCTATTTTTAGAACCGTTAGTCGTAGAACCTCAAAACTTTCATCATTCATTTTAGGTGACCTATGGTACATCCAAAAATATAAAGGTCAAGGTCATATCAACAAAAACAAAAAAGGTCATTTTCTAGGACAATGGGTTTTATCTTCAAGTCAACTTTTCAGCCCTTATTTGAAACATTTTTGTGCGGTTTTTTTTTGATATGATGTCCGCCAGGAGTTCTTCTAGTAGATTATACAAAAAAATTCCATGAAATTTTTTTAATTTTCAACGCGTCTTGATTTTTGTGAAAATTGTACCGATTCTTTGTACGCCCTATACGTATGACCTTGAATGACCTTTTATGATTAAATCATCTCAATATGACCACCAAGACCATTTTAAGTCATTTAAATATCATAATTATCAATATTAAGCAAATTTGAATTTTCCCCCCTCCCCCTTTTTACCCAAAAAATTCAAATTTAGCATTATTGGTTTTAAATGGTAAAAAATGCTCTAACATACCTATTTTGGTCAAAATAAGTCTGAATCAACCATAAAAAGTACTGCTTTCCCTATTTATTAAGGTCTTTCCCTTTCCAAAGGGAAGACCTTACTGTATTTCTTATTTACACTTTCAAAATTTTTTTTCCGCGCCCAATATAAAAAAAGTGTCGCGACATATAATTTTGATACTTAGTACCTTTAGTCGGTCATACTTGGAGATGCCCTGACTGACCCTGTGAAACCGATCTATTTTAAGTAACGGAGTTATCTGCCCCGGACCGGAAAACCTTGTTTGCAGATTAACTCAAAAACTGTAACCGTTATAAAAATTCTGAAGAGTGGATATTGTTACCTCACTCCTGGTTATGATTTGTCACCCCAAAAAAAGTTTTTCGAAAAGTGTCACGGTTACGCAATTTTGAGTCGCGAATTGACAAAAACGTAAAAATTTCTATTTTTAGAACCGTTAGTCGTAGAACCTCAAAACTTTCATCATTCATTTTAGGTGACCTATGGTACATCCAAAAATATAAAGGTCAAGGTCATATCAACAAAAACAAAAAAGGTCATTTTCTAGGACAATGGGTTTTATCTTCAAGTCAACTTTTCAGCCCTTATTTGAAACATTTTTGTGCGGTTTTTTTTTGATATGATGTCCGCCAGGAGTTCTTCTAGTAGATTATACAAAAAAATTCCATGAAATTTTTTTAATTTTCAACGCGTCTTGATTTTTGTGAAAATTGTACCGATTCTTTGTACGCCCTATACGTATGACCTTGAATGACCTTTTATGATTAAATCATCTCAATATGACCACCAAGACCATTTTAAGTCATTTAAATATCATAATTATCAATATTAAGCAAATTTGAATTTTCCCCCCTCCCCCTTTTTACCCAAAAAATTCAAATTTAGCATTATTGGTTTTAAATGGTAAAAAATGCTCTAACATACCTATTTTGGTCAAAATAAGTCTGAATCAACCATAAAAAGTACTGCTTTCCCTATTTATTAAGGTCTTTCCCTTTCCAAAGGGAAGACCTTACTGTATTTCTTATTTACACTTTCAAAATTTTTTTTCCGCGCCCAATATAAAAAAAGTGTCGCGACATATAATTTTGATACTTAGTACCTTTAGTCGGTCATACTTGGAGATGCCCTGACTGACCCTGTGAAACCGATCTATTTTAAGTAATGGAGTTATCTGCCCCGGACCGGAAAACCTTGTTTGCAGATTAACTCAAAAACTGTAACCGTTATAAAAATTCTGAAGAGTGGATATTGTTACCTCACTCCTGGTTATGATTTGTCACCCCAAAAAAAGTTTTTCGAAAAGTGTCACGGTTACGCAATTTTGAGTCGCGAATTGACAAAAACGTAAAAATTTCTATTTTTAGAACCGTTAGTCGTAGAACCTCAAAACTTTCATCATTCATTTTAGGTGACCTATGGTACATCCAAAAATATAAAGGTCAAGGTCATATCAACAAAAACAAAAAAGGTCATTTTCTAGGACAATGGGTTTTATCTTCAAGTCAACTTTTCAGCCCTTATTTGAAACATTTTTGTGCGGTTTTTTTTTGATATGATGTCCGCCAGGAGTTCTTCTAGTAGATTATACAAAAAAATTCCATGAAATTTTTTTAATTTTCAACGCGTCTTGATTTTTGTGAAAATTGTACCGATTCTTTGTACGCCCTATACGTATGACCTTGAATGACCTTTTATGATTAAATCATCTCAATATGACCACCAAGACCATTTTAAGTCATTTAAATATCATAATTATCAATATTAAGCAAATTTGAATTTTCCCCCCTCCCCCTTTTTACCCAAAAAATTCAAATTTAGCATTATTGGTTTTAAATGGTAAAAAATGCTCTAACATACCTATTTTGGTCAAAATAAGTCTGAATCAACCATAAAAAGTACTGCTTTCCCTATTTATTAAGGTCTTTCCCTTTCCAAAGGGAAGACCTTACTGTATTTCTTATTTACACTTTCAAAATTTTTTTTCCGCGCCCAATATAAAAAAAGTGTCGCGACATATAATTTTGATACTTAGTACCTTTAGTCGGTCATACTTGGAGATGCCCTGACTGACCCTGTGAAACCGATCTATTTTAAGTAACGGAGTTATCTGCCCCGGACCGGAAAACCTTGTTTGCAGATTAACTCAAAAACTGTAACCGTTATAAAAATTCTGAAGAGTGGATATTGTTACCTCACTCCTGGTTATGATTTGTCACCCCCAAAAAAGTTTTTCGAAAAGTGTCACGGTTACGCAATTTTGAGTCGCGAATTGACAAAAACGTAAAAATTTCTATTTTTAGAACCGTTAGTCGTAGAACCTCAAAACTTTCATCATTCATTTTAGGTGACCTATGGTACATCCAAAAATATAAAGGTCAAGGTCATATCAACAAAAACAAAAAAGGTCATTTTCTAGGACAATGGGTTTTATCTTCAAGTCAACTTTTCAGCCCTTATTTGAAACATTTTTGTGCGGTTTTTTTTTGATATGATGTCCGCCAGGAGTTCTTCTAGTAGATTATACAAAAAAATTCCATGAAATTTTTTTAATTTTCAACGCGTCTTGATTTTTGTGAAAATTGTACCGATTCTTTGTACGCCCT
Organism: Arcuatula senhousia; assembly: GCA_963971305.1. Taxonomy (NCBI): domain Eukaryota; kingdom Metazoa; phylum Mollusca; class Bivalvia; order Mytilida; family Mytilidae; genus Arcuatula; species Arcuatula senhousia. The sequence goes on from CAXARO010001007.1 coordinate 47,721, forward strand.
ATACGTATGACCTTGAATGACCTTTTATGATTAAATCATCTCAATATGACCACCAAGACCATTTTAAGTCATTTAAATATCATAATTATCAATATTAAGCAAATTTGAATTTTCCCCCCTCCCCCTTTTTACCCAAAAAATTCAAATTTAGCATTATTGGTTTTAAATGGTAAAAAATGCTCTAACATACCTATTTTGGTCAAAATAAGTCTGAATCAACCATAAAAAGTACTGCTTTCCCTATTTATTAAGGTCTTTCCCTTTCCAAAGGGAAGACCTTACTGTATTTCTTATTTACACTTTCAAAATTTTTTTTCCGCGCCCAATATAAAAAAAGTGTCGCGACATATAATTTTGATACTTAGTACCTTTAGTCGGTCATACTTGGAGATGCCCTGACTGACCCTGTGAAACCGATCTATTTTAAGTAACGGAGTTATCTGCCCCGGACCGGAAAACCTTGTTTGCAGATTAACTCAAAAACTGTAACCGTTATAAAAATTCTGAAGAGTGGATATTGTTACCTCACTCCTGGTTATGATTTGTCACCCCAAAAAAAGTTTTTCGAAAAGTGTCACGGTTACGCAATTTTGAGTCGCGAATTGACAAAAACGTAAAAATTTCTATTTTTAGAACCGTTAGTCGTAGAACCTCAAAACTTTCATCATTCATTTTAGGTGACCTATGGTACATCCAAAAATATAAAGGTCAAGGTCATATCAACAAAAACAAAAAAGGTCATTTTCTAGGACAATGGGTTTTATCTTCAAGTCAACTTTTCAGCCCTTATTTGAAACATTTTTGTGCGGTTTTTTTTTGATATGATGTCCGCCAGGAGTTCTTCTAGTAGATTATACAAAAAAATTCCATGAAATTTTTTTAATTTTCAACGCGTCTTGATTTTTGTGAAAATTGTACCGATTCTTTGTACGCCCTATACGTATGACCTTGAATGACCTTTTATGATTAAATCATCTCAATATGACCACCAAGACCATTTTAAGTCATTTAAATATCATAATTATCAATATTAAGCAAATTTGAATTTTCCCCCCTCCCCCTTTTTACCCAAAAAATTCAAATTTAGCATTATTGGTTTTAAATGGTAAAAAATGCTCTAACATACCTATTTTGGTCAAAATAAGTCTGAATCAACCATAAAAAGTACTGCTTTCCCTATTTATTAAGGTCTTTCCCTTTCCAAAGGGAAGACCTTACTGTATTTCTTATTTACACTTTCAAAATTTTTTTTCCGCGCCCAATATAAAAAAAGTGTCGCGACATATAATTTTGATACTTAGTACCTTTAGTCGGTCATACTTGGAGATGCCCTGACTGACCCTGTGAAACCGATCTATTTTAAGTAACGGAGTTATCTGCCCCGGACCGGAAAACCTTGTTTGCAGATTAACTCAAAAACTGTAACCGTTATAAAAATTCTGAAGAGTGGATATTGTTACCTCACTCCTGGTTATGATTTGTCACCCCAAAAAAAGTTTTTCGAAAAGTGTCACGGTTACGCAATTTTGAGTCGCGAATTGACAAAAACGTAAAAATTTCTATTTTTAGAACCGTTAGTCGTAGAACCTCAAAACTTTCATCATTCATTTTAGGTGACCTATGGTACATCCAAAAATATAAAGGTCAAGGTCATATCAACAAAAACAAAAAAGGTCATTTTCTAGGACAATGGGTTTTATCTTCAAGTCAACTTTTCAGCCCTTATTTGAAACATTTTTGTGCGTTTTTTTTTTGATATGATGTCCGCCAGGAGTTCTTCTAGTAGATTATACAAAAAAATTCCATGAAATTTTTTTAATTTTCAACGCGTCTTGATTTTTGTGAAAATTGTACCGATTCTTTGTACGCCCTATACGTATGACCTTGAATGACCTTTTATGATTAAATCATCTCAATATGACCACCAAGACCATTTTAAGTCATTTAAATATCATAATTATCAATATTAAGCAAATTTGAATTTTCCCCCCTCCCCCTTTTTACCCAAAAAATTCAAATTTAGCATTATTGGTTTTAAATGGTAAAAAATGCTCTAACATACCTATTTTGGTCAAAATAAGTCTGAATCAACCATAAAAAGTACTGCTTTCCCTATTTATTAAGGTCTTTCCCTTTCCAAAGGGAAGACCTTACTGTATTTCTTATTTACACTTTCAAAATTTTTTTTCCGCGCCCAATATAAAAAAAGTGTCGCGACATATAATTTTGATACTTAGTACCTTTAGTCGGTCATACTTGGAGATGCCCTGACTGACCCTGTGAAACCGATCTATTTTAAGTAACGGAGTTATCTGCCCCGGACCGGAAAACCTTGTTTGCAGATTAACTCAAAAACTGTAACCGTTATAAAAATTCTGAAGAGTGGATATTGTTACCTCACTCCTGGTTATGATTTGTCACCCCAAAAAAAGTTTTTCGAAAAGTGTCACGGTTACGCAATTTTGAGTCGCGAATTGACAAAAACGTAAAAATTTCTATTTTTAGAACCGTTAGTCGTAGAACCTCAAAACTTTCATCATTCATTTTAGGTGACCTATGGTACATCCAAAAATATAAAGGTCAAGGTCATATCAACAAAAACAAAAAAGGTCATTTTCTAGGACAATGGGTTTTATCTTCAAGTCAACTTTTCAGCCCTTATTTGAAACATTTTTGTGCGGTTTTTTTTTGATATGATGTCCGCCAGGAGTTCTTCTAGTAGATTATACAAAAAAATTCCATGAAATTTTTTTAATTTTCAACGCGTCTTGATTTTTGTGAAAATTGTACCGATTCTTTGTACGCCCTATACGTATGACCTTGAATGACCTTTTATGATTAAATCATCTCAATATGACCACCAAGACCATTTTAAGTCATTTAAATATCATAATTATCAATATTAAGCAAATTTGAATTTTCCCCCCTCCCCCTTTTTACCCAAAAAATTCAAATTTAGCATTATTGGTTTTAAATGGTAAAAAATGCTCTAACATACCTATTTTGGTCAAAATAAGTCTGAATCAACCATAAAAAGTACTGCTTTCCCTATTTATTAAGGTCTTTCCCTTTCCAAAGGGAAGACCTTACTGTATTTCTTATTTACACTTTCAAAATTTTTTTTCCGCGCCCAATATAAAAAAAGTGTCGCGACATATAATTTTGATACTTAGTACCTTTAGTCGGTCATACTTGGAGATGCCCTGACTGACCCTGTGAAACCGATCTATTTTAAGTAACGGAGTTATCTGCCCCGGACCGGAAAACCTTGTTTGCAGATTAACTCAAAAACTGTAACCGTTATAAAAATTCTGAAGAGTGGATATTGTTACCTCACTCCTGGTTATGATTTGTCACCCCAAAAAAAGTTTTTCGAAAAGTGTCACGGTTACGCAATTTTGAGTCGCGAATTGACAAAAACGTAAAAATTTCTATTTTTAGAACCGTTAGTCGTAGAACCTCAAAACTTTCATCATTCATTTTAGGTGACCTATGGTACATCCAAAAATATAAAGGTCAAGGTCATATCAACAAAAACAAAAAAGGTCATTTTCTAGGACAATGGGTTTTATCTTCAAGTCAACTTTTCAGCCCTTATTTGAAACATTTTTGTGCGGTTTTTTTTTGATATGATGTCCGCCAGGAGTTCTTCTAGTAGATTATACAAAAAAATTCCATGAAATTTTTTTAATTTTCAACGCGTCTTGATTTTTGTGAAAATTGTACCGATTCTTTGTACGCCCTATACGTATGACCTTGAATGACCTTTTATGATTAAATCATCTCAATATGACCACCAAGACCATTTTAAGTCATTTAAATATCATAATTATCAATATTAAGCAAATTTGAATTTTCCCCCCTCCCCCTTTTTACCCAAAAAATTCAAATTTAGCATTATTGGTTTTAAATGGTAAAAAATGCTCTAACATACCTATTTTGGTCAAAATAAGTCTGAATCAACCATAAAAAGTACTGCTTTCCCTATTTATTAAGGTCTTTCCCTTTCCAAAGGGAAGACCTTACTGTATTTCTTATTTACACTTTCAAAATTTTTTTTCCGCGCCCAATATAAAAAAAGTGTCGCGACATATAATTTTGATACTTAGTACCTTAAGTCGGTCATACTTGGAGATGCCCTGACTGACCCTGTGAAACCGATCTATTTTAAGTAACGGAGTTATCTGCCCCGGACCGGAAAACCTTGTTTGCAGATTAACTCAAAAACTGTAACCGTTATAAAAATTCTGAAGAGTGGATATTGTTACCTCACTCCTGGTTATGATTTGTCACCCCAAAAAAAGTTTTTCGAAAAGTGTCACGGTTACGCAATTTTGAGTCGCGAATTGACAAAAACGTAAAAATTTCTATTTTTAGAACCGTTAGTCGTAGAACCTCAAAACTTTCATCATTCATTTTAGGTGACCTATGGTACATCCAAAAATATAAAGGTCAAGGTCATATCAACAAAAACAAAAAAGGTCATTTTCTAGGACAATGGGTTTTATCTTCAAGTCAACTTTTCAGCCCTTATTTGAAACATTTTTGTGCGGTTTTTTTTTGATATGATGTCCGCCAGGAGTTCTTCTAGTAGATTATACAAAAAAATTCCATGAAATTTTTTTAATTTTCAACGCGTCTTGATTTTTGTGAAAATTGTACCGATTCTTTGTACGCCCTATACGTATGACCTTGAATGACCTTTTATGATTAAATCATCTCAATATGACCACCAAGACCATTTTAAGTCATTTAAATATCATAATTATCAATATTAAGCAAATTTGAATTTTCCCCCCTCCCCCTTTTTACCCAAAAAATTCAAATTTAGCATTATTGGTTTTAAATGGTAAAAAATGCTCTAACATACCTATTTTGGTCAAAATAAGTCTGAATCAACCATAAAAAGTACTGCTTTCCCTATTTATTAAGGTCTTTCCCTTTCCAAAGGGAAGACCTTACTGTATTTCTTATTTACACTTTCAAAATTTTTTTTCCGCGCCCAATATAAAAAAAGTGTCGCGACATATAATTTTGATACTTAGTACCTTTAGTCGGTCATACTTGGAGATGCCCTGACTGACCCTGTGAAACCGATCTATTTTAAGTAACGGAGTTATCTGCCCCGGACCGGAAAACCTTGTTTGCAGATTAACTCAAAAACTGTAACCGTTATAAAAATTCTGAAGAGTGGATATTGTTACCTCACTCCTGGTTATGATTTGTCACCCCAAAAAAAGTTTTTCGAAAAGTGTCACGGTTACGCAATTTTGAGTCGCGAATTGACAAAAACGTAAAAATTTCTATTTTTAGAACCGTTAGTCGTAGAACCTCAAAACTTTCATCATTCATTTTAGGTGACCTATGGTACATCCAAAAATATAAAGGTCAAGGTCATATCAACAAAAACAAAAAAGGTCATTTTCTAGGACAATGGGTTTTATCTTCAAGTCAACTTTTCAGCCCTTATTTGAAACATTTTTGTGCGGTTTTTTTTTGATATGATGTCCGCCAGGAGTTCTTCTAGTAGATTATACAAAAAAATTCCATGAAATTTTTTTAATTTTCAACGCGTCTTGATTTTTGTGAAAATTGTACCGATTCTTTGTACGCCCTATACGTATGACCTTGAATGACCTTTTATGATTAAATCATCTCAATATGACCACCAAGACCATTTTAAGTCATTTAAATATCATAATTATCAATATTAAGCAAATTTGAATTTTCCCCCCTCCCCCTTTTTACCCAAAAAATTCAAATTTAGCATTATTGGTTTTAAATGGTAAAAAATGCTCTAACATACCTATTTTGGTCAAAATAAGTCTGAATCAACCATAAAAAGTACTGCTTTCCCTATTTATTAAGGTCTTTCCCTTTCCAAAGGGAAGACCTTACTGTATTTCTTATTTACACTTTCAAAATTTTTTTTCCGCGCCCAATATAAAAAAAGTGTCGCGACATATAATTTTGATACTTAGTACCTTTAGTCGGTCATACTTGGAGATGCCCTGACTGACCCTGTGAAACCGATCTATTTTAAGTAACGGAGTTATCTGCCCCGGACCGGAAAACCTTGTTTGCAGATTAACTCAAAAACTGTAACCGTTATAAAAATTCTGAAGAGTGGATATTGTTACCTCACTCCTGGTTATGATTTGTCACCCCAAAAAAAGTTTTTCGAAAAGTGTCACGGTTACGCAATTTTGAGTCGCGAATTGACAAAAACGTAAAAATTTCTATTTTTAGAACCGTTAGTCGTAGAACCTCAAAACTTTCATCATTCATTTTAGGTGACCTATGGTACATCCAAAAATATAAAGGTCAAGGTCATATCAACAAAAACAAAAAAGGTCATTTTCTAGGACAATGGGTTTTATCTTCAAGTCAACTTTTCAGCCCTTATTTGAAACATTTTTGTGCGGTTTTTTTTTGATATGATGTCCGCCAGGAGTTCTTCTAGTAGATTATACAAAAAAATTCCATGAAATTTTTTTAATTTTCAACGCGTCTTGATTTTTGTGAAAATTGTACCGATTCTTTGTACGCCCTATACGTATGACCTTGAATGACCTTTTATGATTAAATCATCTCAATATGACCACCAAGACCATTTTAAGTCATTTAAATATCATAATTATCAATATTAAGCAAATTTGAATTTTCCCCCCTCCCCCTTTTTACCCAAAAAATTCAAATTTAGCATTATTGGTTTTAAATGGTAAAAAATGCTCTAACATACCTATTTTGGTCAAAATAAGTCTGAATCAACCATAAAAAGTACTGCTTTCCCTATTTATTAAGGTCTTTCCCTTTCCAAAGGGAAGACCTTACTGTATTTCTTATTTACACTTTCAAAATTTTTTTTCCGCGCCCAATATAAAAAAAAGTGTCGCGACATATAATTTTGATACTTAGTACCTTTAGTCGGTCATACTTGGAGATGCCCTGACTGACCCTGTGAAACCGATCTATTTTAAGTAACGGAGTTATCTGCCCCGGACCGGAAAACCTTGTTTGCAGATTAACTCAAAAACTGTAACCGTTATAAAAATTCTGAAGAGTGGATATTGTTACCTCACTCCTGGTTATGATTTGTCACCCCAAAAAAAGTTTTTCGAAAAGTGTCACGGTTACGCAATTTTGAGTCGCGAATTGACAAAAACGTAAAAATTTCTATTTTTAGAACCGTTAGTCGTAGAACCTCAAAACTTTCATCATTCATTTTAGGTGACCTATGGTACATCCAAAAATATAAAGGTCAAGGTCATATCAACAAAAACAAAAAAGGTCATTTTCTAGGACAATGGGTTTTATCTTCAAGTCAACTTTTCAGCCCTTATTTGAAACATTTTTGTGCGGTTTTTTTTTGATATGATGTCCGCCAGGAGTTCTTCTAGTAGATTATACAAAAAAATTCCATGAAATTTTTTTAATTTTCAACGCGTCTTGATTTTTGTGAAAATTGTACCGATTCTTTGTACGCCCTATACGTATGACCTTGAATGACCTTTTATGATTAAATCATCTCAATATGACCACCAAGACCATTTTAAGTCATTTAAATATCATAATTATCAATATTAAGCAAATTTGAATTTTCCCCCCTCCCCCTTTTTACCCAAAAAATTCAAATTTAGCATTATTGGTTTTAAATGGTAAAAAATGCTCTAACATACCTATTTTGGTCAAAATAAGTCTGAATCAACCATAAAAAGTACTGCTTTCCCTATTTATTAAGGTCTTTCCCTTTCCAAAGGGAAGACCTTACTGTATTTCTTATTTACACTTTCAAAATTTTTTTTCCGCGCCCAATATAAAAAAAGTGTCGCGACATATAATTTTGATACTTAGTACCTTTAGTCGGTCATACTTGGAGATGCCCTGACTGACCCTGTGAAACCGATCTATTTTAAGTAACGGAGTTATCTGCCCCGGACCGGAAAACCTTGTTTGCAGATTAACTCAAAAACTGTAACCGTTATAAAAATTCTGAAGAGTGGATATTGTTACCTCACTCCTGGTTATGATTTGTCACCCCAAAAAAAGTTTTTCGAAAAGTGTCACGGTTACGCAATTTTGAGTCGCGAATTGACAAAAACGTAAAAATTTCTATTTTTAGAACCGTTAGTCGTAGAACCTCAAAACTTTCATCATTCATTTTAGGTGACCTATGGTACATCCAAAAATATAAAGGTCAAGGTCATATCAACAAAAACAAAAAAGGTCATTTTCTAGGACAATGGGTTTTATCTTCAAGTCAACTTTTCAGCCCTTATTTGAAACATTTTTGTGCGGTTTTTTTTTGATATGATGTCCGCCAGGAGTTCTTCTAGTAGATTATACAAAAAAATTCCATGAAATTTTTTTAATTTTCAACGCGTCTTGATTTTTGTGAAAATTGTACCGATTCTTTGTACGCCCTATACGTATGACCTTGAATGACCTTTTATGATTAAATCATCTCAATATGACCACCAAGACCATTTTAAGTCATTTAAATATCATAATTATCAATATTAAGCAAATTTGAATTTTCCCCCCTCCCCCTTTTTACCCAAAAAATTCAAATTTAGCATTATTGGTTTTAAATGGTAAAAAATGCTCTAACATACCTATTTTGGTCAAAATAAGTCTGAATCAACCATAAAAAGTACTGCTTTCCCTATTTATTAAGGTCTTTCCCTTTCCAAAGGGAAGACCTTACTGTATTTCTTATTTACACTTTCAAAATTTTTTTTCCGCGCCCAATATAAAAAAAGTGTCGCGACATATAATTTTGATACTTAGTACCTTTAGTCGGTCATACTTGGAGATGCCCTGACTGACCCTGTGAAACCGATCTATTTTAAGTAACGGAGTTATCTGCCCCGGACCGGAAAACCTTGTTTGCAGATTAACTCAAAAACTGTAACCGTTATAAAAATTCTGAAGAGTGGATATTGTTACCTCACTACTGGTTATGATTTGTCACCCCAAAAAAAGTTTTTCGAAAAGTGTCACGGTTACGCAATTTTGAGTCGCGAATTGACAAAAACGTAAAAATTTCTATTTTTAGAACCGTTAGTCGTAGAACCTCAAAACTTTCATCATTCATTTTAGGTGACCTATGGTACATCCAAAAATATAAAGGTCAAGGTCATATCAACAAAAACAAAAAAGGTCATTTTCTAGGACAATGGGTTTTATCTTCAAGTCAACTTTTCAGCCCTTATTTGAAACATTTTTGTGCGGTTTTTTTTTGATATGATGTCCGCCAGGAGTTCTTCTAGTAGATTATACAAAAAAATTCCATGAAATTTTTTTAATTTTCAACGCGTCTTGATTTTTGTGAAAATTGTACCGATTCTTTGTACGCCCTATACGTATGACCTTGAATGACCTTTTATGATTAAATCATCTCAATATGACCACCAAGACCATTTTAAGTCATTTAAATATCATAATTATCAATATTAAGCAAATTTGAATTTTCCCCCCTCCCCCTTTTTACCCAAAAAATTCAAATTTAGCATTATTGGTTTTAAATGGTAAAAAATGCTCTAACATACCTATTTTGGTCAAAATAAGTCTGAATCAACCATAAAAAGTACTGCTTTCCCTATTTATTAAGGTCTTTCCCTTTCCAAAGGGAAGACCTTACTGTATTTCTTATTTACACTTTCAAAATTTTTTTTCCGCGCCCAATATAAAAAAAGTGTCGCGACATATAATTTTGATACTTAGTACCTTTAGTCGGTCATACTTGGAGATGCCCTGACTGACCCTGTGAAACCGATCTATTTTAAGTAACGGAGTTATCTGCCCCGGACCGGAAAACCTTGTTTGCAGATTAACTCAAAAACTGTAACCGTTATAAAAATTCTGAAGAGTGGATATTGTTACCTCACTCCTGGTTATGATTTGTCACCCCAAAAAAAGTTTTTCGAAAAGTGTCACGGTTACGCAATTTTGAGTCGCGAATTGACAAAAACGTAAAAATTTCTATTTTTAGAACCGTTAGTCGTAGAACCTCAAAACTTTCATCATTCATTTTAGGTGACCTATGGTACATCCAAAAATATAAAGGTCAAGGTCATATCAACAAAAACAAAAAAGGTCATTTTCTAGGACAATGGGTTTTATCTTCAAGTCAACTTTTCAGCCCTTATTTGAAACATTTTTGTGCGGTTTTTTTTTGATATGATGTCCGCCAGGAGTTCTTCTAGTAGATTATACAAAAAAATTCCATGAAATTTTTTTAATTTTCAACGCGTCTTGATTTTTGTGAAAATTGTACCGATTCTTTGTACGCCCTATACGTATGACCTTGAATGACCTTTTATGATTAAATCATCTCAATATGACCACCAAGACCATTTTAAGTCATTTAAATATCATAATTATCAATATTAAGCAAATTTGAATTTTCCCCCCTCCCCCTTTTTACCCAAAAAATTCAAATTTAGCATTATTGGTTTTAAATGGTAAAAAATGCTCTAACATACCTATTTTGGTCAAAATAAGTCTGAATCAACCATAAAAAGTACTGCTTTCCCTATTTATTAAGGTCTTTCCCTTTCCAAAGGGAAGACCTTACTGTATTTCTTATTTACACTTTCAAAATTTTTTTTCCGCGCCCAATATAAAAAAAGTGTCGCGACATATAATTTTGATACTTAGTACCTTTAGTCGGTCATACTTGGAGATGCCCTGACTGACCCTGTGAAACCGATCTATTTTAAGTAACGGAGTTATCTGCCCCGGACCGGAAAACCTTGTTTGCAGATTAACTCAAAAACTGTAACCGTTATAAAAATTCTGAAGAGTGGATATTGTTACCTCACTCCTGGTTATGATTTGTCACCCCAAAAAAAGTTTTTCGAAAAGTGTCACGGTTACGCAATTTTGAGTCGCGAATTGACAAAAACGTAAAAATTTCTATTTTTAGAACCGTTAGTCGTAGAACCTCAAAACTTTCATCATTCATTTTAGGTGACCTATGGTACATCCAAAAATATAAAGGTCAAGGTCATATCAACAAAAACAAAAAAGGTCATTTTCTAGGACAATGGGTTTTATCTTCAAGTCAACTTTTCAGCCCTTATTTGAAACATTTTTGTGCGGTTTTTTTTTGATATGATGTCCGCCAGGAGTTCTTCTAGTAGATTATACAAAAAAATTCCATGAAATTTTTTTAATTTTCAACGCGTCTTGATTTTTGTGAAAATTGTACCGATTCTTTGTACGCCCTATACGTATGACCTTGAATGACCTTTTATGATTAAATCATCTCAATATGACCACCAAGACCATTTTAAGTCATTTAAATATCATAATTATCAATATTAAGCAAATTTGAATTTTCCCCCCTCCCCCTTTTTACCCAAAAAATTCAAATTTAGCATTATTGGTTTTAAATGGTAAAAAATGCTCTAACATACCTATTTTGGTCAAAATAAGTCTGAATCAACCATAAAAAGTACTGCTTTCCCTATTTATTAAGGTCTTTCCCTTTCCAAAGGGAAGACCTTACTGTATTTCTTATTTACACTTTCAAAATTTTTTTTCCGCGCCCAATATAAAAAAAGTGTCGCGACATATAATTTTGATACTTAGTACCTTTAGTCGGTCATACTTGGAGATGCCCTGACTGACCCTGTGAAACCGATCTATTTTAAGTAACGGAGTTATCTGCCCCGGACCGGAAAACCTTGTTTGCAGATTAACTCAAAAACTGTAACCGTTATAAAAATTCTGAAGAGTGGATATTGTTACCTCACTCCTGGTTATGATTTGTCACCCCAAAAAAAGTTTTTCGAAAAGTGTCACGGTTACGCAATTTTGAGTCGCGAATTGACAAAAACGTAAAAATTTCTATTTTTAGAACCGTTAGTCGTAGAACCTCAAAACTTTCATCATTCATTTTAGGTGACCTATGGTACATCCAAAAATATAAAGGTCAAGGTCATATCAACAAAAAAAAAAAAAAAAAATCATTTTCTTATTTTTTGCAGGAAATTTTCAGTCTCTTTTTAGCAAGACGTGCGGAAGACAATGCACGCCTTTTAATGCTAAATCAAGTTTTATCTCTTTTAATTCCCAAAATTTGATACTAAACCATCATTGAATAACAGAAGCAATTAATTGCACTAAATAAAGATTCATAGATACATCTTTAAACAGTATATTATATTTTTAATAAGGACTATATTATTGGACAACGAAAACAGAGGACCGATAAACTGCGACCAAAACTGTCCAAAATATTGATTGTTTTAAAGGTTAAGATATATATAACTGCTTCATGCTTATTTTTGTCTGGTCTAAAGTTATATCGAAATTTTACATAGTTTAAATATGACCAACTATGATGGAGTTATGGTACTTGCCACGGTGGCCAAAAACACATTGTTACTAATGTTTAATTTAATATTCTTGTTCCAATTCTTATTTAACAACACTTAGACTTAAAAAAAAATGAATGGTTTCGCAATTTCTGAACAGATTTGGCTGAAATTTGGAGGACTGCTAGAACTACTTCAAACACAAGCACAGCTCACCCTGGGAGCTCGTACCTATCCAAGTTTTTGATCTATGCCCCCGCGGGCCTTTTTTAAATTAAATGTTGTGTGCAGATAAACTGCTACATCTTTCGATCGGGCTGAAATTTTGAACAGTTGCTTAGGTTGCTGAGTTCTCGCTTTTTAGCTAAAGATCATGTCTGAATATGGTCCCATTTTGAAGTTACGCCCCTTTGCAGTTTTCACTAAAAAATCGCTATTTTAGCCAAATTAAAGTTTTCCGATCCAAATCTTTTGGTGCCCGCTCTCCGTAGACATGTGCCTGACTGGCCTCTTTCAAAGAATTGGGCTGGGCTCTCTTTGTTTTTGAAAAAAAATGTTCTTTTTTAAAATTTAGAAATGTCAAAAAACGTAAATTGACTCCTTTTTGTACTTTTGCCAAATTAACCGGAAGTGCCAAAATGCTGTCAAATATGGCCCAAATCCTAGCCAAATATTTGGACCAAAGGTCCCTTTTTAAAAAAAAATCCCTTCCGTTTCGGACTTTTTCAAAATTTAAATGTTCTGCATACCCGTAAAATGCAAAAAATCCTGACTTATTTCTTGTGATTTTCCTATAGAAACGTGTTTCCTGATTTTAAAGTTGAATGAAATCACTGAAATCCACTTTAATTACCAAGAATAATCAAAGTTCAACACAATTTTAACTGTTATGAATGTCGGTCAAGTCTCTGACAACAAATGTCATAATTTCATGCAGGTGCTTCCAAATTATGAAGTAACTCAGGCGCGACGACCATGTATTCCATAATATAGTAAACTGATGTGAATGAAATAAAATAGATGTGTATCGTTCAAAATTCCCTCCTCGACTGAGATTTAAAAAAATAGAGTCGTAGTTTTATTTAGATATGACGTAGAGCGCGCGACACCATAGTAACCTATAAATAACAGTGTCGCAATAAATTTATTATTTTTCTTCTTTTCTGCCATCAATATACGAAAAGTGCCGCGACATATCTTTTCGATACTTGGTACCATTATTTGGTCATACGTGTACTCGCCTTGACCGACACTGTGAAACCGATCTATTTTTAGTAACGGAGTTATCTGCCCGTAACCCAAAAACCTTGTTTGCAGATTAACTCGAAAACTGTAACCGTTATCAAAAATCTGAAGTGGGGAAAATGTTGCTAGACTCCTGTTCATGATTCGTCACGCAAAAAAAATAATTTCGATCAACTTCCTGGTTACGCGTTTTTGACTCGAAAAGTGTCGCGACACGTCATTTTTTTTCTCCAAAACGGTTAGTCCTAGAGACTTTGGACCTTCACCAATCATTCTAGCTGACATATGTTACATCCAAAAATGTCAAGGTCAAAGGTCAAATCTCAAGGTCAGAGGTCATGGCACACCTTGTTTGCAGTATAGCTCAAAAACCATACAAAATTGAAGCAGACATGTAATGGGAAAAATACTCGTCTCATTTAGACCTTTATTTGATATAAAGGGTCGAACACTGTACGACAAACCGTTTTCGAGTTATGGCCCTTAACGCGTTTTGGCTTATCCGTTTTTGGCTTATAACTTTTAAACCGTCAGAGATAATATAGTAAACATATGGGTTTTTTGTGACCGTCATTATAGGTCCTTCAATTTAAGACCAAAGTCGAATGGTTACGGGCAGCCATTTTCAAAATGGCTGACACCGTAAACAGTTTTTATGAAATAACATTTAAACCATACAAAATTGAAGCGGACAATACATGGGAAAAATGTTCGCCATGTCGAAATCTACAAAAAATGCTCAGATGCAAAAGCGTAAAACTTGTCGTTTTTGAGTTATCGTCCTTGATTCATATTTTTAAAATGATTTTTTGTTTATAACTTTTTAACCATAAAAGATGGTGAATGAAACATATGGTTTATTTGAAAGAGAATTGAATTACCTACAATTTGAACCCAAACAGTACATGATTCGGTTGATTGGTTTCAAAATGGCGGCTAAAACAAGTTTCGCGAAGCGCGTTTTTTGCCAATAACTTGAAAACCATAACAGATAGTATAGTAAACATGTATACTGAAATGAATCAGTATGCAAAGAACTACAATTTTAGTTCAAGGTCAAAGGTCATGGGTCAAGGTCATTCCCTAGCAACAAGGTAACATTAATGGAAAGTCCATAGCAACCATATGTATTCTTAACCAACATTACCTTCTGAGTTTAGAAGACAGTTTTTATAACCGTGTGACCTTCTGTCCATAGCAACCGACAAAATGTCTTTAACAACCATCCTTTTTCTGACACTAGGCCCCTAGATCTTTATTCTGGAACCTATTTGATAACTATTGGTAACCTCATATCGAAAACGAAATGACTCATTTGTCTAAAGTTCTTGTATTGGACACCATAATGCTAACATGCTAAAGCGACAGAGAGACAAGAGACAGGGAAAGACCTCTCATTTGTTCTCTGAACAAATGGCATTTTAATTAAGGTCTTTCCCTTCCACAGAAGGAAAGACCTTACTGTATTTCTTATGGTTATTATTAAGGTCTTTCCCTTCCACAGAAGGAAAGACCTTACTGTATTTCTTATGGTTATTATTTTTCTTCTTTTCTGCCATCAATATACGAAAAGTGTCGCGACATATCTTTTCGATACTTGGTACCATTATTTGGTCATACGTGTACTCGCCTTGACCGACCCTGTGAAACCGATCTATTTTTAGTAACGGAGTTATCTGCCCGGAACCCAAAAACCTTGTTTGCAGATTAACTCAAAAACTGTAACCGTTATCAAAAATCTGAAGCGGGGAAAATGTTGCTAGACTCCTGGTCATGATTCGTCACGCAAAAAAAATTTTTTCGATCAACTTCCTGGTTACGCGTTTTTGACTCGAAAAGTGTTGCGACGCCTCAAATTTTTTTTCTTCTAAACTGCAAGTCCTAGAGACTTGGGACCTTCACCAATCATCCTAAATGACATATGTTACATCTAAAAATGTCAAGGTCAAAGGTCAAATCTCAAGGTCAGAGGTCATGGTACACCTTGTTTGCAGTATAGCTCAAAAACCATACAAAATTGAAGCAGACATGTAATGGGAAAAATACTCGTCTCATTTAGACCTTTATTTAATATAAAGGGTCGAACACTGTGCGACAAACCGTTTTCGAGTTATGGCCCTTAATGCGTTTCGGCTTATCTGTTTTTGGCTTATAACTTTTAAACCGTCAGAGATAATATAGTAAACATATGGGTTTTTTGTGACCGTCTTTATATGTCCTTCAATTTAAGACCAAAGTCGAATGGTTACGGGCAGCCATTTTCAAAATGGCTGACACAGTAAACAGTTTTTATGAAATAGCACTTAAACCGTACAAAATTGAAGCGGATAATACATGGAAAAAATGTTCGCCATGTCGAAATCTACGAAAAGGGTTTCAGGTGCGAAAGCGTAAAACTTGTCGTTTTTGAGTTATCGCCCTTGATTCTTATTTCTAAAATGATTTTTTGTTTATAACTTTTAAACCATAAAAGATGATGAATGAAACATAGGGTTTATTTGAAAGAGGATTAAATTACCTACAATTTGAACCCAAACAGTACATGATTCAGTTGAACGGTTTCAAAATGGCGGCCAAAACAAGTTTCGCGAAACACGTTTTTTGCCAATAACTTGAAAACCATAACAGATAGTATAGTAAACATGTATACTTAAATGAATCAGTATACAAAGAGCTACAATTTGAGTCCAAGGTCAAAGGTAAGAGGTCAAGGTCATTCCCTAGCAACAAGGTAACATTAATGAAAAGTCCATAGCAACCATATATATTCTAAACCAAGACTACTTTTTGAGTTAAGAGTTAAGTTTTTTCAACCGGAAGTAACCCCTAGTCCATAGCAACCATCATAAAAGTCCTTAGCAACCATACTTTTTCTGACTCTAGGTCCCCTGCTCTTCATTCTGGAGCCTATATCACAATAGTTGGCAACATATTGTCATAAACAAAGTGACTCAAATGTCTTTAGTACTTCTATAAAATACCATAACAAAAACATAAGACAGGGAAAGACCTCACATTTGTTCTCTGAACAAATGACTTTTTAATATTTTTCTTCTAATTCTTCTTTGACAACACTTAGACTTAAAAAAAATAATGGTTTCGCCATTTCTGAACGGATTGACCTGAAACTTGGTACACTGCTAGCACTACATAAGAAACAAGCACAGCTCACCCTGGAAGTGTGTACCTAGCATAGTTTTCGAGATATGCCCCCGCGGGCTTTTTTTATGAAATGTTGTGCGCAGATAAACTACCAAGTTTTTCAACCGATCGAGCTGAAATTTTGCATAGTTGCTGAGAATAATGAGCTCTCGCGTTGTAGCTAAAAATAAAGTCTGTACCTGGCCCCGTTTTGAAGTTACGCCCCTTTCTGGTTTTTACTCAAAAATCGCTAATTTAGCCAAAAATAAACTTTTCCGTGAGGAAATTTTTGGTGCCCCCTCTCCGTAAAAATGTGCCCGACTGAAATCTGTCAAACATTCCAGCCGGGTCGCCTTATTTTTTTTTATACAATTTTTCTTTCTATTTTTTCGAAATTTCAAAAAACGTAACTTGACCCCTCTTTGTACTTTTGTCAAATGCACCGGAAGTGCCAAAATGCTGTCAAAACTAGCTAATATCCTAGCCAAATGTATGCACTAAAAGTCCTCGTTATCAAAAATGTTCTCTGGTTTATGAGTTTTTCAAAATTAAAGTTTTCTGCAGTCCCGTTAAACACACAAATTCCTGACGAATTTCCTCCAAATTTCACTATTCAACGTTATTCCTGTTTCGAAAATTGAATGTTTTCACTAAATTCGTCCTTAACTATTTAAAATAATCCAAAATGAACTAATTATGTCACTAGTTTTGCCTGTCATCAAATGCTGTAAACTATTGTCAAAAGATTCCCGTGTCATCCCTATAACAGGCACATTCCAATTATAAACTTGCTCATCCGTGACGTTCATGTATTCTAACTGTATACGTTGAGAGAATGGAAAATCAATATAGGTCCGCACCCTGCAAAGTCTACCGCTGTACTGAGAAATCTAAAAACTAAGTCGTAAAGTCATTCAAAAATGACGTGTGGCGCGTGACACCATAGAAACCTACAAATAACAAAGTGTCGCTATATATAGTAACAAAGAAAAAACCTAAAAACTGAAGCCCCCCCCCCTCCCAATTTTTGTACTTACATGTATGCGCGATAACTTACATGTTTGAAATCCCCCCCCCCTCGAAAATAATTTTAATGTAAAATTAACAAAAAAAAAAAAAACCATGAAAATTTAATTTAAAAATCAAACAAAACGAAAGTACAAAAATACCCCCCAAAAATAAAAAAAATATACGGACGGACGGACGGACAGACATACATACATACATGTACATGACACAACATCCTTGAAGATTCTGAGAAAATGGCGGAAATAGTCATCTGAACTGGTGGAAAGACCTACTCTTATTTGTTCTCTGAACAAATAGAATCTTTAATTAAGGTCTTTCCCTTTCCAAAGGGAAGACCTTACTGTATTTCTTATTTACACTTTCAAAATTTTTTTTCCGCGCCCAATATAAAAAAAGTGTCGCGACATATAATTTTGATACTTAGTACCTTTAGTCGGTCATACTTGGAGATGCCCTGACTGACCCTGTGAAACCGATCTATTTTAAGTAACGGAGTTATCTGCCCCGGACCGGAAAACCTTGTTTGCAGATTAACTCAAAAACTGTAACCATTATAAAAATTCTGAAGAGTGGATATTGTTACCTCACTCCTGGTTATGATTTGTCACCCCAAAAAAAGTTTTTCGAAAAGTGTCACGGTTACGCAATTTTGAGTCGCGAATTGACAAAAACGTAAAAATTTCTATTTTTAGAACCGTTAGTCGTAGAACCTCAAAACTTTCATCATTCATTTTAGGTGACCTATGGTACATCCAAAAATATAAAGGTCAAGGTCATATCAACAAAAACAAAAAAGGTCATTTTCTAGGACAATGGGTTTTATCTTCAAGTCAATTTTTCAGCCCTTATTTGAAACATTTTTGTGCGGTTTTTTTTTGATATGATGTCGGCCAGGAGTTCTTCTAGTAGATTATACAAAAAAATTCCATGAATTTTTTTTAATTTTCAACGCGTCTTGATTTTTGTGAAAATTGTACCGATTCTTTGTACGCCCTATACGTATGACCTTGAATGACCTTTTATGATTAAAACATCTCAATATGACCACCAAGACCATTTTAAGTCATTTAAATATCATAATTATCAATATTAAGCAAATTTGAATTTTCCCCCCTCCCCCTTTTTACCCAAAAAATTCAAATTTAGCATTATTGGTTTTAAATGGTAAAAAATGCTCTAACATACCTATTTAGGTCAAAATAAGTCTGAATCAACCATAAAAAGTACTGCTTTCCCTATTTATTAAGGTCTTTCCCTTTCCAAAGGGAAGACCTTACTGTATTTCTTATTTACACTTTCAAAATTTTTTTTCCGCGCCCAATATAAAAAAAGTGTCGCGACATATAATTTTGATACTTAGTACCTTTAGTCGGTCATACTTGGAGATGCCCTGACTGACCCTGTGAAACCGATCTATTTTAAGTAACGGAGTTATCTGCCCCGGACCGGAAAACCTTGTTTGCAGATTAACTCAAAAACTGTAACCATTATAAAAATTCTGAAGAGTGGATATTGTTACCTCACTCCTGGTTATGATTTGTCACCCCAAAAAAAGTTTTTCGAAAAGTGTCACGGTTACGCAATTTTGAGTCGCGAATTGACAAAAACGTAAAAATTTCTATTTTTAGAACCGTTAGTCGTAGAACCTCAAAACTTTCATCATTCATTTTAAGTGACCTATGGTACATCCAAAAATATAAAGGTCAAGGTCATATCAACAAAAACAAAAAAGGTCATTTTCTAGGACAATGGGTTTTATCTTCAAGTCAATTTTTCAGCCCTTATTTGAAACATTTTTGTGCGGTTTTTTTTTGATATGATGTCCGCCAGGAGTTCTTCTAGTAGATTATACAAAAAAATTCCATGAAATTTTTTTAATTTTCAACGCGTCTTGATTTTTGTGAAAATTGTACCGATTCTTTGTACGCCCTATACGTATGACCTTGAATGACCTTTTATGATTAAAACATCTCAATATGACCACCAAGACCATTTTAAGTCATTTAAATATCATAATTATCAATATTAAGCAAATTTGAATTTTCCCCCCTCCCCCTTTTTACCCAAAAAATTCAAATTTAGCATTATTGGTTTTAAATGGTAAAAAATGCTCTAACATACCTATTTAGGTCAAAATAAGTCTGAATCAACCATAAAAAGTACTGCTTTCCCTATTTATTAAGGTCTTTCCCTTTCCAAAGGGAAGACCTTACTGTATTTCTTATTTACACTTTCAAAATTTTTTTTCCGCGCCCAATATAAAAAAAGTGTCGCGACATATAATTTTGATACTTAGTACCTTTAGTCGGTCATACTTGGAGATGCCCTGACTGACCCTGTGAAACCGATCTATTTTAAGTAACGGAGTTATCTGCCCCGGACCGGAAAACCTTGTTTGCAGATTAACTCAAAAACTGTAACCATTATAAAAATTCTGAAGAGTGGATATTGTTACCTCACTCCTGGTTATGATTTGTCACCCCAAAAAAAGTTTTTCGAAAAGTGTCACGGTTACGCAATTTTGAGTCGCGAATTGACAAAAACGTAAAAATTTCTATTTTTAGAACCGTTAGTCGTAGAACCTCAAAACTTTCATCATTCATTTTAGGTGACCTATGGTACATCCAAAAATATAAAGGTCAAGGTCATATCAACAAAAACAAAAAAGGTCATTTTCTAGGACAATGGGTTTTATCTTCAAGTCAATTTTTCAGCCCTTATTTGAAACATTTTTGTGCGGTTTTTTTTTGATATGATGTCCGCCAGGAGTTCTTCTAGTAGATTATACAAAAAAATTCCATGAAATTTTTTTAATTTTCAACGCGTCTTGATTTTTGTGAAAATTGTACCGATTCTTTGTACGCCCTATACGTATGACCTTGAATGACCTTTTATGATTAAAACATCTCAATATGACCACCAAGACCATTTTAAGTCATTTAAATATCATAATTATCAATATTAAGCAAATTTGAATTTTCCCCCCTCCCCCTTTTTACCCAAAAAATTCAAATTTAGCATTATTGGTTTTAAATGGTAAAAAATGCTCTAACATACCTATTTAGGTCAAAATAAGTCTGAATCAACCATAAAAAGTACTGCTTTCCCTATTTATTAAGGTCTTTCCCTTTCCAAAGGGAAGACCTTACTGTATTTCTTATTTACACTTTCAAAATTTTTTTTCCGCGCCCAATATAAAAAAAGTGTCGCGACATATAATTTTGATACTTAGTACCTTTAGTCGGTCATACTTGGAGATGCCCTGACTGACCCTGTGAAACCGATCTATTTTAAGTAACGGAGTTATCTGCCCCGGACCGGAAAACCTTGTTTGCAGATTAACTCAAAAACTGTAACCATTATAAAAATTCTGAAGAGTGGATATTGTTACCTCACTCCTGGTTATGATTTGTCACCCCAAAAAAAGTTTTTCGAAAAGTGTCACGGTTACGCAATTTTGAGTCGCGAATTGACAAAAACGTAAAAATTTCTATTTTTAGAACCGTTAGTCGTAGAACCTCAAAACTTTCATCATTCATTTTAGGTGACCTATGGTACATCCAAAAATATAAAGGTCAAGGTCATATCAACAAAAACAAAAAAGGTCATTTTCTAGGACAATGGGTTTTATCTTCAAGTCAATTTTTCAGCCCTTATTTGAAACATTTTTGTGCGGTTTTTTTTTGATATGATGTCCGCCAGGAGTTCTTCTAGTAGATTATACAAAAAAATTCCATGAAATTTTTTTAATTTTCAACGCGTCTTGATTTTTGTGAAAATTGTACCGATTCTTTGTACGCCCTATACGTATGACCTTGAATGACCTTTTATGATTAAAACATCTCAATATGACCACCAAGACCATTTTAAGTCATTTAAATATCATAATTATCAATATTAAGCAAATTTGAATTTTCCCCCCTCCCCCTTTTTACCCAAAAAATTCAAATTTAGCATTATTGGTTTTAAATGGTAAAAAATGCTCTAACATACCTATTTAGGTCAAAATAAGTCTGAATCAACCATAAAAAGTACTGCTTTCCCTATTTATTAAGGTCTTTCCCTTTCCAAAGGGAAGACCTTACTGTATTTCTTATTTACACTTTCAAAATTTTTTTTCCGCGCCCAATATAAAAAAAGTGTCGCGACATATAATTTTGATACTTAGTACCTTTAGTCGGTCATACTTGGAGATGCCCTGACTGACCCTGTGAAACCGATCTATTTTAAGTAACGGAGTTATCTGCCCCGGACCGGAAAACCTTGTTTGCAGATTAACTCAAAAACTGTAACCATTATAAAAATTCTGAAGAGTGGATATTGTTACCTCACTCCTGGTTATGATTTGTCACCCCAAAAAAAGTTTTTCGAAAAGTGTCACGGTTACGCAATTTTGAGTCGCGAATTGACAAAAACGTAAAAATTTCTATTTTTAGAACCGTTAGTCGTAGAACCTCAAAACTTTCATCATTCATTTTAGGTGACCTATGGTACATCCAAAAATATAAAGGTCAAGGTCATATCAACAAAAACAAAAAAGGTCATTTTCTAGGACAATGGGTTTTATCTTCAAGTCAATTTTTCAGCCCTTATTTGAAACATTTTTGTGCGGTTTTTTTTTGATATGATGTCCGCCAGGAGTTCTTCTAGTAGATTATACAAAAAAATTCCATGAAATTTTTTTAATTTTCAACGCGTCTTGATTTTTGTGAAAATTGTACCGATTCTTTGTACGCCCTATACGTATGACCTTGAATGACCTTTTATGATTAAAACATCTCAATATGACCACCAAGACCATTTTAAGTCATTTAAATATCATAATTATCAATATTAAGCAAATTTGAATTTTCCCCCCTCCCCCTTTTTACCCAAAAAATTCAAATTTAGCATTATTGGTTTTAAATGGTAAAAAATGCTCTAACATACCTATTTAGGTCAAAATAAGTCTGAATCAACCATAAAAAGTACTGCTTTCCCTATTTATTAAGGTCTTTCCCTTTCCAAAGGGAAGACCTTACTGTATTTCTTATTTACACTTTCAAAATTTTTTTTCCGCGCCCAATATAAAAAAAGTGTCGCGACATATAATTTTGATACTTAGTACCTTTAGTCGGTCATACTTGGAGATGCCCTGACTGACCCTGTGAAACCGATCTATTTTAAGTAACGGAGTTATCTGCCCCGGACCGGAAAACCTTGTTTGCAGATTAACTCAAAAACTGTAACCATTATAAAAATTCTGAAGAGTGGATATTGTTACCTCACTCCTGGTTATGATTTGTCACCCCAAAAAAAGTTTTTCGAAAAGTGTCACGGTTACGCAATTTTGAGTCGCGAATTGACAAAAACGTAAAAATTTCTATTTTTAGAACCGTTAGTCGTAGAACCTCAAAACTTTCATCATTCATTTTAGGTGACCTATGGTACATCCAAAAATATAAAGGTCAAGGTCATATCAACAAAAACAAAAAAGGTCATTTTCTAGGACAATGGGTTTTATCTTCAAGTCAATTTTTCAGCCCTTATTTGAAACATTTTTGTGCGGTTTTTTTTTGATATGATGTCCGCCAGGAGTTCTTCTAGTAGATTATACAAAAAAATTCCATGAAATTTTTTTAATTTTCAACGCGTCTTGATTTTTGTGAAAATTGTACCGATTCTTTGTACGCCCTATACGTATGACCTTGAATGACCTTTTATGATTAAAACATCTCAATATGACCACCAAGACCATTTTAAGTCATTTAAATATCATAATTATCAATATTAAGCAAATTTGAATTTTCCCCCCTCCCCCTTTTTACCCAAAAAATTCAAATTTAGCATTATTGGTTTTAAATGGTAAAAAATGCTCTAACATACCTATTTAGGTCAAAATAAGTCTGAATCAACCATAAAAAGTACTGCTTTCCCTATTTATTAAGGTCTTTCCCTTTCCAAAGGGAAGACCTTACTGTATTTCTTATTTACACTTTCAAAATTTTTTTTCCGCGCCCAATATAAAAAAAGTGTCGCGACATATAATTTTGATACTTAGTACCTTTAGTCGGTCATACTTGGAGATGCCCTGACTGACCCTGTGAAACCGATCTATTTTAAGTAACGGAGTTATCTGCCCCGGACCGGAAAACCTTGTTTGCAGATTAACTCAAAAACTGTAACCATTATAAAAATTCTGAAGAGTGGATATTGTTACCTCACTCCTGGTTATGATTTGTCACCCCAAAAAAAGTTTTTCGAAAAGTGTCACGGTTACGCAATTTTGAGTCGCGAATTGACAAAAACGTAAAAATTTCTATTTTTAGAACCGTTAGTCGTAGAACCTCAAAACTTTCATCATTCATTTTAGGTGACCTATGGTACATCCAAAAATATAAAGGTCAAGGTCATATCAACAAAAACAAAAAAGGTCATTTTCTAGGACAATGGGTTTTATCTTCAAGTCAATTTTTCAGCCCTTATTTGAAACATTTTTGTGCGGTTTTTTTTTGATATGATGTCCGCCAGGAGTTCTTCTAGTAGATTATACAAAAAAATTCCATGAAATTTTTTTAATTTTCAACGCGTCTTGATTTTTGTGAAAATTGTACCGATTCTTTGTACGCCCTATACGTATGACCTTGAATGACCTTTTATGATTAAAACATCTCAATATGACCACCAAGACCATTTTAAGTCATTTAAATATCATAATTATCAATATTAAGCAAATTTGAATTTTCCCCCCTCCCCCTTTTTACCCAAAAAATTCAAATTTAGCATTATTGGTTTTAAATGGTAAAAAATGCTCTAACATACCTATTTAGGTCAAAATAAGTCTGAATCAACCATAAAAAGTACTGCTTTCCCTATTTATTAAGGTCTTTCCCTTTCCAAAGGGAAGACCTTACTGTATTTCTTATTTACACTTTCAAAATTTTTTTTCCGCGCCCAATATAAAAAAAGTGTCGCGACATATAATTTTGATACTTAGTACCTTTAGTCGGTCATACTTGGAGATGCCCTGACTGACCCTGTGAAACCGATCTATTTTAAGTAACGGAGTTATCTGCCCCGGACCGGAAAACCTTGTTTGCAGATTAACTCAAAAACTGTAACCATTATAAAAATTCTGAAGAGTGGATATTGTTACCTCACTCCTGGTTATGATTTGTCACCCCAAAAAAAGTTTTTCGAAAAGTGTCACGGTTACGCAATTTTGAGTCGCGAATTGACAAAAACGTAAAAATTTCTATTTTTAGAACCGTTAGTCGTAGAACCTCAAAACTTTCATCATTCATTTTAGGTGACCTATGGTACATCCAAAAATATAAAGGTCAAGGTCATATCAACAAAAACAAAAAAGGTCATTTTCTAGGACAATGGGTTTTATCTTCAAGTCAATTTTTCAGCCCTTATTTGAAACATTTTTGTGCGGTTTTTTTTTGATATGATGTCCGCCAGGAGTTCTAGTAGATTATACAAAAAAATTCCATGAAATTTTTTTAATTTTCAACGCGTCTTGATTTTTGTGAAAATTGTACCGATTCTTTGTACGCCCTATACGTATGACCTTGAATGACCTTTTATGATTAAAACATCTCAATATGACCACCAAGACCATTTTAAGTCATTTAAATATCATAATTATCAATATTAAGCAAATTTGAATTTTCCCCCCTCCCCCTTTTTACCCAAAAAATTCAAATTTAGCATTATTGGTTTTAAATGGTAAAAAATGCTCTAACATACCTATTTAGGTCAAAATAAGTCTGAATCAACCATAAAAAGTACTGCTTTCCCTATTTATTAAGGTCTTTCCCTTTCCAAAGGGAAGACCTTACTGTATTTCTTATTTACACTTTCAAAATTTTTTTTCCGCGCCCAATATAAAAAAAGTGTCGCGACATATAATTTTGATACTTAGTACCTTTAGTCGGTCATACTTGGAGATGCCCTGACTGACCCTGTGAAACCGATCTATTTTAAGTAACGGAGTTATCTGCCCCGGACCGGAAAACCTTGTTTGCAGATTAACTCAAAAACTGTAACCATTATAAAAATTCTGAAGAGTGGATATTGTTACCTCACTCCTGGTTATGATTTGTCACCCCAAAAAAAGTTTTTCGAAAAGTGTCACGGTTACGCAATTTTGAGTCGCGAATTGACAAAAACGTAAAAATTTCTATTTTTAGAACCGTTAGTCGTAGAACCTCAAAACTTTCATCATTCATTTTAGGTGACCTATGGTACATCCAAAAATATAAAGGTCAAGGTCATATCAACAAAAACAAAAAAGGTCATTTTCTAGGACAATGGGTTTTATCTTCAAGTCAATTTTTCAGCCCTTATTTGAAACATTTTTGTGCGGTTTTTTTTTGATATGATGTCCGCCAGGAGTTCTTCTAGTAGATTATACAAAAAAATTCCATGAAATTTTTTTAATTTTCAACGCGTCTTGATTTTTGTGAAAATTGTACCGATTCTTTGTACGCCCTATACGTATGACCTTGAATGACCTTTTATGATTAAAACATCTCAATATGACCACCAAGACCATTTTAAGTCATTTAAATATCATAATTATCAATATTAAGCAAATTTGAATTTTCCCCCCTCCCCCTTTTTACCCAAAAAATTCAAATTTAGCATTATTGGTTTTAAATGGTAAAAAATGCTCTAACATACCTATTTAGGTCAAAATAAGTCTGAATCAACCATAAAAAGTACTGCTTTCCCTATTTATTAAGGTCTTTCCCTTTCCAAAGGGAAGACCTTACTGTATTTCTTATTTACACTTTCAAAATTTTTTTTCCGCGCCCAATATAAAAAAAGTGTCGCGACATATAATTTTGATACTTAGTACCTTTAGTCGGTCATACTTGGAGATGCCCTGACTGACCCTGTGAAACCGATCTATTTTAAGTAACGGAGTTATCTGCCCCGGACCGGAAAACCTTGTTTGCAGATTAACTCAAAAACTGTAACCATTATAAAAATTCTGAAGAGTGGATATTGTTACCTCACTCCTGGTTATGATTTGTCACCCCAAAAAAAGTTTTTCGAAAAGTGTCACGGTTACGCAATTTTGAGTCGCGAATTGACAAAAACGTAAAAATTTCTATTTTTAGAACCGTTAGTCGTAGAACCTCAAAACTTTCATCATTCATTTTAGGTGACCTATGGTACATCCAAAAATATAAAGGTCAAGGTCATATCAACAAAAACAAAAAAGGTCATTTTCTAGGACAATGGGTTTTATCTTCAAGTCAATTTTTCAGCCCTTATTTGAAACATTTTTGTGCGGTTTTTTTTTGATATGATGTCCGCCAGGAGTTCTTCTAGTAGATTATACAAAAAAATTCCATGAAATTTTTTTAATTTTCAACGCGTCTTGATTTTTGTGAAAATTGTACCGATTCTTTGTACGCCCTATACGTATGACCTTGAATGACCTTTTATGATTAAAACATCTCAATATGACCACCAAGACCATTTTAAGTCATTTAAATATCATAATTATCAATATTAAGCAAATTTGAATTTTCCCCCCTCCCCCTTTTTACCCAAAAAATTCAAATTTAGCATTATTGGTTTTAAATGGTAAAAAATGCTCTAACATACCTATTTAGGTCAAAATAAGTCTGAATCAACCATAAAAAGTACTGCTTTCCCTATTTATTAAGGTCTTTCCCTTTCCAAAGGGAAGACCTTACTGTATTTCTTATTTACACTTTCAAAATTTTTTTTCCGCGCCCAATATAAAAAAAGTGTCGCGACATATAATTTTGATACTTAGTACCTTTAGTCGGTCATACTTGGAGATGCCCTGACTGACCCTGTGAAACCGATCTATTTTAAGTAACGGAGTTATCTGCCCCGGACCGGAAAACCTTGTTTGCAGATTAACTCAAAAACTGTAACCATTATAAAAATTCTGAAGAGTGGATATTGTTACCTCACTCCTGGTTATGATTTGTCACCCCAAAAAAAGTTTTTCGAAAAGTGTCACGGTTACGCAATTTTGAGTCGCGAATTGACAAAAACGTAAAAATTTCTATTTTTAGAACCGTTAGTCGTAGAACCTCAAAACTTTCATCATTCATTTTAGGTGACCTATGGTACATCCAAAAATATAAAGGTCAAGGTCATATCAACAAAAACAAAAAAGGTCATTTTCTAGGACAATGGGTTTTATCTTCAAGTCAATTTTTCAGCCCTTATTTGAAACATTTTTGTGCGGTTTTTTTTTGATATGATGTCCGCCAGGAGTTCTTCTAGTAGATTATACAAAAAAATTCCATGAAATTTTTTTAATTTTCAACGCGTCTTGATTTTTGTGAAAATTGTACCGATTCTTTGTACGCCCTATACGTATGACCTTGAATGACCTTTTATGATTAAAACATCTCAATATGACCACCAAGACCATTTTAAGTCATTTAAATATCATAATTATCAATATTAAGCAAATTTGAATTTTCCCCCCTCCCCCTTTTTACCCAAAAAATTCAAATTTAGCATTATTGGTTTTAAATGGTAAAAAATGCTCTAACATACCTATTTAGGTCAAAATAAGTCTGAATCAACCATAAAAAGTACTGCTTTCCCTATTTATTAAGGTCTTTCCCTTTCCAAAGGGAAGACCTTACTGTATTTCTTATTTACACTTTCAAAATTTTTTTTCCGCGCCCAATATAAAAAAAGTGTCGCGACATATAATTTTGATACTTAGTACCTTTAGTCGGTCATACTTGGAGATGCCCTGACTGACCCTGTGAAACCGATCTATTTTAAGTAACGGAGTTATCTGCCCCGGACCGGAAAACCTTGTTTGCAGATTAACTCAAAAACTGTAACCATTATAAAAATTCTGAAGAGTGGATATTGTTACCTCACTCCTGGTTATGATTTGTCACCCCAAAAAAAGTTTTTCGAAAAGTGTCACGGTTACGCAATTTTGAGTCGCGAATTGACAAAAACGTAAAAATTTCTATTTTTAGAACCGTTAGTCGTAGAACCTCAAAACTTTCATCATTCATTTTAGGTGACCTATGGTACATCCAAAAATATAAAGGTCAAGGTCATATCAACAAAAACAAAAAAGGTCATTTTCTAGGACAATGGGTTTTATCTTCAAGTCAATTTTTCAGCCCTTATTTGAAACATTTTTGTGCGGTTTTTTTTTTGATATGATGTCCGCCAGGAGTTCTTCTAGTAGATTATACAAAAAAATTCCATGAAATTTTTTTAATTTTCAACGCGTCTTGATTTTTGTGAAAATTGTACCGATTCTTTGTACGCCCTATACGTATGACCTTGAATGACCTTTTATGATTAAAACATCTCAATATGACCACCAAGACCATTTTAAGTCATTTAAATATCATAATTATCAATATTAAGCAAATTTGAATTTTCCCCCCTCCCCCTTTTTACCCAAAAAATTCAAATTTAGCATTATTGGTTTTAAATGGTAAAAAATGCTCTAACATACCTATTTAGGTCAAAATAAGTCTGAATCAACCATAAAAAGTACTGCTTTCCCTATTTATTAAGGTCTTTCCCTTTCCAAAGGGAAGACCTTACTGTATTTCTTATTTACACTTTCAAAATTTTTTTTCCGCGCCCAATATAAAAAAAGTGTCGCGACATATAATTTTGATACTTAGTACCTTTAGTCGGTCATACTTGGAGATGCCCTGACTGACCCTGTGAAACCGATCTATTTTAAGTAACGGAGTTATCTGCCCCGGACCGGAAAACCTTGTTTGCAGATTAACTCAAAAACTGTAACCATTATAAAAATTCTGAAGAGTGGATATTGTTACCTCACTCCTGGTTATGATTTGTCACCCCAAAAAAAGTTTTTCGAAAAGTGTCACGGTTACGCAATTTTGAGTCGCGAATTGACAAAAACGTAAAAATTTCTATTTTTAGAACCGTTAGTCGTAGAACCTCAAAACTTTCATCATTCATTTTAGGTGACCTATGGTACATCCAAAAATATAAAGGTCAAGGTCATATCAACAAAAACAAAAAAGGTCATTTTCTAGGACAATGGGTTTTATCTTCAAGTCAATTTTTCAGCCCTTATTTGAAACATTTTTGTGCGGTTTTTTTTTGATATGATGTCCGCCAGGAGTTCTTCTAGTAGATTATACAAAAAAATTCCATGAAATTTTTTTAATTTTCAACGCGTCTTGATTTTTGTGAAAATTGTACCGATTCTTTGTACGCCCTATACGTATGACCTTGAATGACCTTTTATGATTAAAACATCTCAATATGACCACCAAGACCATTTTAAGTCATTTAAATATCATAATTATCAATATTAAGCAAATTTGAATTTTCCCCCCTCCCCCTTTTTACCCAAAAAATTCAAATTTAGCATTATTGGTTTTAAATGGTAAAAAATGCTCTAACATACCTATTTAGGTCAAAATAAGTCTGAATCAACCATAAAAAGTACTGCTTTCCCTATTTATTAAGGTCTTTCCCTTTCCAAAGGGAAGACCTTACTGTATTTCTTATTTACACTTTCAAAATTTTTTTTCCGCGCCCAATATAAAAAAAGTGTCGCGACATATAATTTTGATACTTAGTACCTTTAGTCGGTCATACTTGGAGATGCCCTGACTGACCCTGTGAAACCGATCTATTTTAAGTAACGGAGTTATCTGCCCCGGACCGGAAAACCTTGTTTGCAGATTAACTCAAAAACTGTAACCATTATAAAAATTCTGAAGAGTGGATATTGTTACCTCACTCCTGGTTATGATTTGTCACCCCAAAAAAAGTTTTTCGAAAAGTGTCACGGTTACGCAATTTTGAGTCGCGAATTGACAAAAACGTAAAAATTTCTATTTTTAGAACCGTTAGTCGTAGAACCTCAAAACTTTCATCATTCATTTTAGGTGACCTATGGTACATCCAAAAATATAAAGGTCAAGGTCATATCAACAAAAACAAAAAAGGTCATTTTCTAGGACAATGGGTTTTATCTTCAAGTCAATTTTTCAGCCCTTATTTGAAACATTTTTGTGCGGTTTTTTTTTGATATGATGTCCGCCAGGAGTTCTTCTAGTAGATTATACAAAAAAATTCCATGAAATTTTTTTAATTTTCAACGCGTCTTGATTTTTGTGAAAATTGTACCGATTCTTTGTACGCCCTATACGTATGACCTTGAATGACCTTTTATGATTAAAACATCTCAATATGACCACCAAGACCATTTTAAGTCATTTAAATATCATAATTATCAATATTAAGCAAATTTGAATTTTCCCCCCTCCCCCTTTTTACCCAAAAAATTCAAATTTAGCATTATTGGTTTTAAATGGTAAAAAATGCTCTAACATACCTATTTAGGTCAAAATAAGTCTGAATCAACCATAAAAAGTACTGCTTTCCCTATTTATTAAGGTCTTTCCCTTTCCAAAGGGAAGACCTTACTGTATTTCTTATTTACACTTTCAAAATTTTTTTTCCGCGCCCAATATAAAAAAAGTGTCGCGACATATAATTTTGATACTTAGTACCTTTAGTCGGTCATACTTGGAGATGCCCTGACTGACCCTGTGAAACCGATCTATTTTAAGTAACGGAGTTATCTGCCCCGGACCGGAAAACCTTGTTTGCAGATTAACTCAAAAACTGTAACCATTATAAAAATTCTGAAGAGTGGATATTGTTACCTCACTCCTGGTTATGATTTGTCACCCCAAAAAAAGTTTTTCGAAAAGTGTCACGGTTACGCAATTTTGAGTCGCGAATTGACAAAAACGTAAAAATTTCTATTTTTAGAACCGTTAGTCGTAGAACCTCAAAACTTTCATCATTCATTTTAGGTGACCTATGGTACATCCAAAAATATAAAGGTCAAGGTCATATCAACAAAAACAAAAAAGGTCATTTTCTAGGACAATGGGTTTTATCTTCAAGTCAATTTTTCAGCCCTTATTTGAAACATTTTTGTGCGGTTTTTTTTTGATATGATGTCCGCCAGGAGTTCTTCTAGTAGATTATACAAAAAAATTCCATGAAATTTTTTTAATTTTCAACGCGTCTTGATTTTTGTGAAAATTGTACCGATTCTTTGTACGCCCTATACGTATGACCTTGAATGACCTTTTATGATTAAAACATCTCAATATGACCACCAAGACCATTTTAAGTCATTTAAATATCATAATTATCAATATTAAGCAAATTTGAATTTTCCCCCCTCCCCCTTTTTACCCAAAAAATTCAAATTTAGCATTATTGGTTTTAAATGGTAAAAAATGCTCTAACATACCTATTTAGGTCAAAATAAGTCTGAATCAACCATAAAAAGTACTGCTTTCCCTATTTATTAAGGTCTTTCCCTTTCCAAAGGGAAGACCTTACTGTATTTCTTATTTACACTTTCAAAATTTTTTTTCCGCGCCCAATATAAAAAAAGTGTCGCGACATATAATTTTGATACTTAGTACCTTTAGTCGGTCATACTTGGAGATGCCCTGACTGACCCTGTGAAACCGATCTATTTTAAGTAACGGAGTTATCTGCCCCGGACCGGAAAACCTTGTTTGCAGATTAACTCAAAAACTGTAACCATTATAAAAATTCTGAAGAGTGGATATTGTTACCTCACTCCTGGTTATGATTTGTCACCCCAAAAAAAGTTTTTCGAAAAGTGTCACGGTTACGCAATTTTGAGTCGCGAATTGACAAAAACGTAAAAATTTCTATTTTTAGAACCGTTAGTCGTAGAACCTCAAAACTTTCATCATTCATTTTAGGTGACCTATGGTACATCCAAAAATATAAAGGTCAAGGTCATATCAACAAAAACAAAAAAGGTCATTTTCTAGGACAATGGGTTTTATCTTCAAGTCAATTTTTCAGCCCTTATTTGAAACATTTTTGTGCGGTTTTTTTTTGATATGATGTCCGCCAGGAGTTCTTCTAGTAGATTATACAAAAAAATTCCATGAAATTTTTTTAATTTTCAACGCGTCTTGATTTTTGTGAAAATTGTACCGATTCTTTGTACGCCCTATACGTATGACCTTGAATGACCTTTTATGATTAAAACATCTCAATATGACCACCAAGACCATTTTAAGTCATTTAAATATCATAATTATCAATATTAAGCAAATTTGAATTTTCCCCCCTCCCCCTTTTTACCCAAAAAATTCAAATTTAGCATTATTGGTTTTAAATGGTAAAAAATGCTCTAACATACCTATTTAGGTCAAAATAAGTCTGAATCAACCATAAAAAGTACTGCTTTCCCTATTTATTAAGGTCTTTCCCTTTCCAAAGGGAAGACCTTACTGTATTTCTTATTTACACTTTCAAAATTTTTTTTCCGCGCCCAATATAAAAAAAGTGTCGCGACATATAATTTTGATACTTAGTACCTTTAGTCGGTCATACTTGGAGATGCCCTGACTGACCCTGTGAAACCGATCTATTTTAAGTAACGGAGTTATCTGCCCCGGACCGGAAAACCTTGTTTGCAGATTAACTCAAAAACTGTAACCATTATAAAAATTCTGAAGAGTGGATATTGTTACCTCACTCCTGGTTATGATTTGTCACCCCAAAAAAAGTTTTTCGAAAAGTGTCACGGTTACGCAATTTTGAGTCGCGAATTGACAAAAACGTAAAAATTTCTATTTTTAGAACCGTTAGTCGTAGAACCTCAAAACTTTCATCATTCATTTTAGGTGACCTATGGTACATCCAAAAATATAAAGGTCAAGGTCATATCAACAAAAACAAAAAAGGTCATTTTCTAGGACAATGGGTTTTATCTTCAAGTCAATTTTTCAGCCCTTATTTGAAACATTTTTGTGCGGTTTTTTTTTGATATGATGTCCGCCAGGAGTTCTTCTAGTAGATTATACAAAAAAATTCCATGAAATTTTTTTAATTTTCAACGCGTCTTGATTTTTGTGAAAATTGTACCGATTCTTTGTACGCCCTATACGTATGACCTTGAATGACCTTTTATGATTAAAACATCTCAATATGACCACCAAGACCATTTTAAGTCATTTAAATATCATAATTATCAATATTAAGCAAATTTGAATTTTCCCCCCTCCCCCTTTTTACCCAAAAAATTCAAATTTAGCATTATTGGTTTTAAATGGTAAAAAATGCTCTAACATACCTATTTAGGTCAAAATAAGTCTGAATCAACCATAAAAAGTACTGCTTTCCCTATTTATTAAGGTCTTTCCCTTTCCAAAGGGAAGACCTTACTGTATTTCTTATTTACACTTTCAAAATTTTTTTTCCGCGCCCAATATAAAAAAAGTGTCGCGACATATAATTTTGATACTTAGTACCTTTAGTCGGTCATACTTGGAGATGCCCTGACTGACCCTGTGAAACCGATCTATTTTAAGTAACGGAGTTATCTGCCCCGGACCGGAAAACCTTGTTTGCAGATTAACTCAAAAACTGTAACCATTATAAAAATTCTGAAGAGTGGATATTGTTACCTCACTCCTGGTTATGATTTGTCACCCCAAAAAAAGTTTTTCGAAAAGTGTCACGGTTACGCAATTTTGAGTCGCGAATTGACAAAAACGTAAAAATTTCTATTTTTAGAACCGTTAGTCGTAGAACCTCAAAACTTTCATCATTCATTTTAGGTGACCTATGGTACATCCAAAAATATAAAGGTCAAGGTCATATCAACAAAAACAAAAAAGGTCATTTTCTAGGACAATGGGTTTTATCTTCAAGTCAATTTTTCAGCCCTTATTTGAAACATTTTTGTGCGGTTTTTTTTTGATATGATGTCCGCCAGGAGTTCTTCTAGTAGATTATACAAAAAAATTCCATGAAATTTTTTTAATTTTCAACGCGTCTTGATTTTTGTGAAAATTGTACCGATTCTTTGTACGCCCTATACGTATGACCTTGAATGACCTTTTATGATTAAAACATCTCAATATGACCACCAAGACCATTTTAAGTCATTTAAATATCATAATTATCAATATTAAGCAAATTTGAATTTTCCCCCCTCCCCCTTTTTACCCAAAAAATTCAAATTTAGCATTATTGGTTTTAAATGGTAAAAAATGCTCTAACATACCTATTTAGGTCAAAATAAGTCTGAATCAACCATAAAAAGTACTGCTTTCCCTATTTATTAAGGTCTTTCCCTTTCCAAAGGGAAGACCTTACTGTATTTCTTATTTACACTTTCAAAATTTTTTTTCCGCGCCCAATATAAAAAAAGTGTCGCGACATATAATTTTGATACTTAGTACCTTTAGTCGGTCATACTTGGAGATGCCCTGACTGACCCTGTGAAACCGATCTATTTTAAGTAACGGAGTTATCTGCCCCGGACCGGAAAACCTTGTTTGCAGATTTACTCAAAAACTGTAACCGTTATAAAAATTCTGAAGAGTGGATATTGTTACCTCACTCCTGGTTATGATTTGTCACCCCAAAAAAAGTTTTTCGAAAAGTGTCACGGTTACGCAATTTTGAGTCGCGAATTGACAAAAACGTAAAAATTTCTATTTTTAGAACCGTTAGTCGTAGAACCTCAAAACTTTCATCATTCATTTTAGGTGACCTATGGTACATCCAAAAATATAAAGGTCAAGGTCATATCAACAAAAACAAAAAAGGTCATTTTCTAGGACAATGGGTTTTATCTTCAAGTCAATTTTTCAGCCCTTATTTGAAACATTTTTGTGCGGTTTTTTTTTGATATGATGTCCGCCAGGAGTTCTTCTAGTAGATTATACAAAAAAATTCCATGAAATTTTTTTAATTTTCAACGCGTCTTGATTTTTGTGAAAATTGTACCGATTCTTTGTACGCCCTATACGTATGACCTTGAATGACCTTTTATGATTAAATCATCTCAATATGACCACCAAGACCATTTTAAGTCATTTAAATATCATAATTATCAATATTAAGCAAATTTGAATTTTCCCCCCTCCCCCTTTTTACCCAAAAAATTCAAATTTAGCATTATTGGTTTTAAATGGTAAAAAATGCTCTAACATACCTATTTTGGTCAAAATAAGTCTGAATCAACCATAAAAAGTACTGCTTTCCCTATTTATTAAGGTCTTTCCCTTTTCAAAGGGAAGACCTTACTGTATTTCTTATTTACACTTTCAAAATTTTTTTTCCGCGCCCAATATAAAAAAAGTGTCGCGACATATAATTTTGATACTTAGTACCTTTAGTCGGTCATACTTGGAGATGCCCTGACTGACCCTGTGAAACCGATCTATTTTAAGTAACGGAGTTATCTGCCCCGGACCGGAAAACCTTGT
>CAXARO010001008.1:0-15833 GCA_963971305.1 Arcuatula senhousia
TCCTTACGCATGTCCTCATAAAAAGAGACTAAAGATATCCAAATAAAAACAAACTTTTTTTTTCTTATTTATTATATCTGAGACCCTTAAATAGTAAAAAAGTGTTGGAAAAGTGTCATTAAGTTGATTTGACCTTGAAAAGTCAGTCAAGGTCATACGGTTACTCCGTACCTAACACCGGTGTAAATTTCTTAAAAATCCATTCGCGTCAAATAATTTAGCAATTTTTTGTCATTTTTTGGTTTAAATAGGTAGATTAGACATTGGACAACTGTTCAGCACAAAAAAAAACCTGACTCAAATATGGAAAAGTATGAGAAAAATAGATCATAATATGTAGTTTACCTTGAAATTGCATTTTGAGCAATTTATTATGTCGCGACACTTTTCGACTCTTAAAATCATTAACAGGAAGTGGTTTAACATTTATGAAATGGTTCCATAAAGCACCTTTATTAGTCCCTCATCACTTTGCATGCCTTACTTTTTCTATTTGTATTGTAGTTTAGGAGGAGATGTACCAACAAACTTTATGGTGTAAGGGGAGATAACTCCGTAACTATAAATAGTTTCGCTTAACGGACTAATTTTGAAATTTGTTTTTCATGACCGATATACTACCTTAAGTATTGAAATGATATGTCGCGAAACAAAAAATATGAATTTGTGGCGGATGAAGAATAATAATAATCAGAAGAATTGCTAGAAGGTCTTTACGACCGTAGTCGTGAAAGACCTTAATAAGGACCGGTCAACATTTTTTCATCTGATTTTGACTAAAAATTATTAAAAGTAGTACAATTAACATGTTTTGACCACTTTTAGTGAAAAAATGTCAAATTTCACATTTTGGGGAAAAAGGGGGGAT
This sequence comes from Arcuatula senhousia, assembly GCA_963971305.1. Classification (NCBI taxonomy): domain Eukaryota; kingdom Metazoa; phylum Mollusca; class Bivalvia; order Mytilida; family Mytilidae; genus Arcuatula; species Arcuatula senhousia. Next base: position 869 of record CAXARO010001008.1, read on the forward strand.
AAATTTTCATTTTTTTCATTTATTATATCTGAGACCCTTAAATAGTAAAAAAGTGTTGGAAAAGTGTCATTAAGTTGATTTGACCTTGAAAAGTCAGTCAATAATTGATAATTTTCTCATCAGGAAGTAGTCTGAAATTTATGAAATTGTCCTATTCACATCTTTATTAATTCCTTATCACATTGCATGCTTTAGTTTTTGTGTTTTTATTGTAGTTTAGGAGGAGATGCGGTTAGAAACTTTACGGTGTTAGGGGAGATAACTCCGTAACTATAAAAAGTTTTGCAAAGCGGACTCATTTTTAAATTGGTTTTTCATGACCGGTATACTACCTTAAGTATTGAAATGATATGTCGCGAAACAAAAAAAAAATTTTTTTGGCGGAAGAAGAATAATAATAATAATCAGAAGAATTGCTAGAAGGTCTTTACGACCGTAGTCGTGAAAGACCTTAATAAGGACCGGTCGACATTTTTTCATCTGATTTTGACTAAATATGATTAAAAGTAGTATATTTAACATGTTTTGACCACTTTTAGTGAAAAAATGTCAAATTTCACATTTTGGGGAAAAAGGGGGGATAAATTTTCATTTTTTTCATTTATTATATCTGAGACCCTTAAATAGTAAAAAAGTGTCGCGAAACAAAAAATATGAATTTGTGGCGGATGAAGAATAATAATAATCAGAAGAATTGCTAGAAGGTCTTTACGACCGTAGTCGTGAAAGACCTTAATAAGGACCGGTCAACATTTTTTCATCTGATTTTGACTAAAAATTATTAAAAGTAGTACAATTAACATGTTTTGACCACTTTTAGTGAAAAAATGTCAAATTTCACATTTTGGGGAAAAAGGGGGGATAAATTTTCATTTTTTTCATTTATTATATCTGAGACCCTTAAATAGTAAAAAAGTGTTGGAAAAGTGTCATTAAGTTGATTTGACCTTGAAAAGTCAGTCAAGGTCATACGGTTACTCCGTACCTAACACCGGTGTAAATTTCTTAAAAATCCATTCGCGTCAAATAATTTAGCAATTTTTTGTCATTTTTTGGTTTAAATAGGTAGATTAGACATTGGACAACTGTTCAGCACAAAAAAAAACCTGACTCAAATATGGAAAAGTATGAGAAAAATAGATCATAATATGTAGTTTACCTTGAAATTGCATTTTGAGCAATTTATTATGTCGCGACACTTTTCGACTCTTAAAATCATTAACAGGAAGTGGTTTAACATTTATGAAATGGTTCCATAAAGCACCTTTATTAGTCCCTCATCACTTTGCATGCCTTACTTTTTCTATTTGTATTGTAGTTTAGGAGGAGATGTACCAACAAACTTTATGGTGTAAGGGGAGATAACTCCGTAACTATAAATAGTTTCGCTTAACGGACTAATTTTGAAATTTGTTTTTCATGACCGATATACTACCTTAAGTATTGAAATGATATGTCGCGAAACAAAAAATATGAATTTGTGGCGGATGAAGAATAATAATAATCAGAAGAATTGCTAGAAGGTCTTTACGACCGTAGTCGTGAAAGACCTTAATAAGGACCGGTCAACATTTTTTCATCTGATTTTGACTAAAAATTATTAAAAGTAGTACAATTAACATGTTTTGACCACTTTTAGTGAAAAAATGTCAAATTTCACATTTTGGGGAAAAAGGGGGGATAAATTTTCATTTTTTTCATTTATTATATCTGAGACCCTTAAATAGTAAAAAAGTGTTGGAAAAGTGTCATTAAGTTGATTTGACCTTGAAAAGTCAGTCAAGGTCATACGGTTACTCCGTACCTAACACCGGTGTAAATTTCTTAAAAATCCATTCGCGTCAAATAATTTAGCAATTTTTTGTCATTTTTTGGTTTAAATAGGTAGATTAGACATTGGACAACTGTTCAGCACAAAAAAAAACCTGACTCAAATATGGAAAAGTATGAGAAAAATAGATCATAATATGTAGTTTACCTTGAAATTGCATTTTGAGCAATTTATTATGTCGCGACACTTTTCGACTCTTAAAATCATTAACAGGAAGTGGTTTAACATTTATGAAATGGTTCCATAAAGCACCTTTATTAGTCCCTCATCACTTTGCATGCCTTACTTTTTCTATTTGTATTGTAGTTTAGGAGGAGATGTACCAACAAACTTTATGGTGTAAGGGGAGATAACTCCGTAACTATAAATAGTTTCGCTTAACGGACTAATTTTGAAATTTGTTTTTCATGACCGATATACTACCTTAAGTATTGAAATGATATGTCGCGAAACAAAAAATATGAATTTGTGGCGGATGAAGAATAATAATAATCAGAAGAATTGCTAGAAGGTCTTTACGACCGTAGTCGTGAAAGACCTTAATAAGGACCGGTCAACATTTTTTCATCTGATTTTGACTAAAAATTATTAAAAGTAGTACAATTAACATGTTTTGACCACTTTTAGTGAAAAAATGTCAAATTTCACATTTTGGGGAAAAAGGGGGGGATAAATTTTCATTTTTTTCATTTATTATATCTGAGACCCTTAAATAGTAAAAAAGTGTTGGAAAAGTGTCATTAAGTTGATTTGACCTTGAAAAGTCAGTCAAGGTCATACGGTTACTCCGTACCTAACACCGGTGTAAATTTCTTAAAAATCCATTCGCGTCAAATAATTTAGCAATTTTTTGTCATTTTTTGGTTTAAATAGGTAGATTAGACATTGGACAACTGTTCAGCACAAAAAAAAACCTGACTCAAATATGGAAAAGTATGAGAAAAATAGATCATAATATGTAGTTTACCTTGAAATTGCATTTTGAGCAATTTATTATGTCGCGACACTTTTCGACTCTTAAAATCATTAACAGGAAGTGGTTTAACATTTATGAAATGGTTCCATAAAGCACCTTTATTAGTCCCTCATCACTTTGCATGCCTTACTTTTTCTATTTGTATTGTAGTTTAGGAGGAGATGTACCAACAAACTTTATGGTGTAAGGGGAGATAACTCCGTAACTATAAATAGTTTCGCTTAACGGACTAATTTTGAAATTTGTTTTTCATGACCGATATACTACCTTAAGTATTGAAATGATATGTCGCGAAACAAAAAATATGAATTTGTGGCGGATGAAGAATAATAATAATCAGAAGAATTGCTAGAAGGTCTTTACGACCGTAGTCGTGAAAGACCTTAATAAGGACCGGTCAACATTTTTTCATCTGATTTTGACTAAAAATTATTAAAAGTAGTACAATTAACATGTTTTGACCACTTTTAGTGAAAAAATGTCAAATTTCACATTTTGGGGAAAAAGGGGGGATAAATTTTCATTTTTTTCATTTATTATATCTGAGACCCTTAAATAGTAAAAAAGTGTTGGAAAAGTGTCATTAAGTTGATTTGACCTTGAAAAGTCAGTCAAGGTCATACGGTTACTCCGTACCTAACACCGGTGTAAATTTCTTAAAAATCCATTCGCGTCAAATAATTTAGCAATTTTTTGTCATTTTTTGGTTTAAATAGGTAGATTAGACATTGGACAACTGTTCAGCACAAAAAAAAACCTGACTCAAATATGGAAAAGTATGAGAAAAATAGATCATAATATGTAGTTTACCTTGAAATTGCATTTTGAGCAATTTATTATGTCGCGACACTTTTCGACTCTTAAAATCATTAACAGGAAGTGGTTTAACATTTATGAAATGGTTCCATAAAGCACCTTTATTAGTCCCTCATCACTTTGCATGCCTTACTTTTTCTATTTGTATTGTAGTTTAGGAGGAGATGTACCAACAAACTTTATGGTGTAAGGGGAGATAACTCCGTAACTATAAATAGTTTCGCTTAACGGACTAATTTTGAAATTTGTTTTTCATGACCGATATACTACCTTAAGTATTGAAATGATATGTCGCGAAACAAAAAATATGAATTTGTGGCGGATGAAGAATAATAATAATCAGAAGAATTGCTAGAAGGTCTTTACGACCGTAGTCGTGAAAGACCTTAATAAGGACCGGTCAACATTTTTTCATCTGATTTTGACTAAAAATTATTAAAAGTAGTACAATTAACATGTTTTGACCACTTTTAGTGAAAAAATGTCAAATTTCACATTTTGGGGAAAAAGGGGGGATAAATTTTCATTTTTTTCATTTATTATATCTGAGACCCTTAAATAGTAAAAAAGTGTTGGAAAAGTGTCATTAAGTTGATTTGACCTTGAAAAGTCAGTCAAGGTCATACGGTTACTCCGTACCTAACACCGGTGTAAATTTCTTAAAAATCCATTCGCGTCAAATAATTTAGCAATTTTTTGTCATTTTTTGGTTTAAATAGGTAGATTAGACATTGGACAACTGTTCAGCACAAAAAAAAACCTGACTCAAATATGGAAAAGTATGAGAAAAATAGATCATAATATGTAGTTTACCTTGAAATTGCATTTTGAGCAATTTATTATGTCGCGACACTTTTCGACTCTTAAAATCATTAACAGGAAGTGGTTTAACATTTATGAAATGGTTCCATAAAGCACCTTTATTAGTCCCTCATCACTTTGCATGCCTTACTTTTTCTATTTGTATTGTAGTTTAGGAGGAGATGTACCAACAAACTTTATGGTGTAAGGGGAGATAACTCCGTAACTATAAATAGTTTCGCTTAACGGACTAATTTTGAAATTTGTTTTTCATGACCGATATACTACCTTAAGTATTGAAATGATATGTCGCGAAACAAAAAATATGAATTTGTGGCGGATGAAGAATAATAATAATCAGAAGAATTGCTAGAAGGTCTTTACGACCGTAGTCGTGAAAGACCTTAATAAGGACCGGTCAACATTTTTTCATCTGATTTTGACTAAAAATTATTAAAAGTAGTACAATTAACATGTTTTGACCACTTTTAGTGAAAAAATGTCAAATTTCACATTTTGGGGAAAAAGGGGGGATAAATTTTCATTTTTTTCATTTATTATATCTGAGACCCTTAAATAGTAAAAAAGTGTTGGAAAAGTGTCATTAAGTTGATTTGACCTTGAAAAGTCAGTCAAGGTCATACGGTTACTCCATACCTAACACCGGTGTAAATTTCTTAAAAATCCATTCGCGTCAAATAATTTAGCAATTTTTTGTCATTTTTTGGTTTAAATAGGTAGATTAGACATTGGACAACTGTTCAGCACAAAAAAAAACCTGACTCAAATATGGAAAAGTATGAGAAAAATAGATCATAATATGTAGTTTACCTTGAAATTGCATTTTGAGCAATTTATTATGTCGCGACACTTTTCGACTCTTAAAATCATTAACAGGAAGTGGTTTAACATTTATGAAATGGTTCCATAAAGCACCTTTATTAGTCCCTCATCACTTTGCATGCCTTACTTTTTCTATTTGTATTGTAGTTTAGGAGGAGATGTACCAACAAACTTTATGGTGTAAGGGGAGATAACTCCGTAACTATAAATAGTTTCGCTTAACGGACTAATTTTGAAATTTGTTTTTCATGACCGATATACTACCTTAAGTATTGAAATGATATGTCGCGAAACAAAAAATATGAATTTGTGGCGGATGAAGAATAATAATAATCAGAAGAATTGCTAGAAGGTCTTTACGACCGTAGTCGTGAAAGACCTTAATAAGGACCGGTCAACATTTTTTCATCTGATTTTGACTAAAAATTATTAAAAGTAGTACAATTAACATGTTTTGACCACTTTTAGTGAAAAAATGTCAAATTTCACATTTTGGGGAAAAAGGGGGGATAAATTTTCATTTTTTTCATTTATTATATCTGAGACCCTTAAATAGTAAAAAAGTGTTGGAAAAGTGTCATTAAGTTGATTTGACCTTGAAAAGTCAGTCAAGGTCATACGGTTACTCCGTACCTAACACCGGTGTAAATTTCTTAAAAATCCATTCGCGTCAAATAATTTAGCAATTTTTTGTCATTTTTTGGTTTAAATAGGTAGATTAGACATTGGACAACTGTTCAGCACAAAAAAAAACCTGACTCAAATATGGAAAAGTATGAGAAAAATAGATCATAATATGTAGTTTACCTTGAAATTGCATTTTGAGCAATTTATTATGTCGCGACACTTTTCGACTCTTAAAATCATTAACAGGAAGTGGTTTAACATTTATGAAATGGTTCCATAAAGCACCTTTATTAGTCCCTCATCACTTTGCATGCCTTACTTTTTCTATTTGTATTGTAGTTTAGGAGGAGATGTACCAACAAACTTTATGGTGTAAGGGGAGATAACTCCGTAACTATAAATAGTTTCGCTTAACGGACTAATTTTGAAATTTGTTTTTCATGACCGATATACTACCTTAAGTATTGAAATGATATGTCGCGAAACAAAAAATATGAATTTGTGGCGGATGAAGAATAATAATAATCAGAAGAATTGCTAGAAGGTCTTTACGACCGTAGTCGTGAAAGACCTTAATAATAATCAGAAGAAATACAATAAGGTCTTCCCTTGGAAAGGGAAAGACCTTAAAAAAGAGGGCAGATGGGACTTTTTCTGGGTTTTTAGGGTTGATATCATCTAATTATGGTCAAATAAGGTGTATTTACCCAAAAATAACATTTTTTGGTCAAAAATGGCAAATTTCCAAATTTTCAAAAAAAGGGGGGGCAAAAGTCAACTTTTTTATTTTTGACATCTGGTGACTTTTATTGACTGAAATAGGTTGGAATAGTAAAGGTAAGGTGGTTTGACCTTGAAAAAACCTTCAAGGTCATACCATGGCTAAATACAGTGATACGGTGTAAAAATCACAAAAATCCATGTCGCGACAACATTTTTTCACCTTTTTCAAATATTTTTTCTGTGTTGGGTAGAAGGAACATAAACACACTGTTTAAAGTAAAATGGGTACTGAAAAATGTTTCTCCTTGTTGGACTTATTTCACAATCAAAAAAAGTTATTTTTTTGCAAATCAACAAATGATGACCTTGACCTTTGACCTTGACCTTATTTTGGTCCTTAGGGGTCACTGACCCTGTATACCAAGTTTCATTGAAATACCTTAAGATTTGTTGATTTTAGAATTTTATACTAAAAAAGTCAAAGTTTCAAGGGGAATAACTCCTATATTATTGAATACATCAATATAAAAAATAGTAGTTTGACAACACGATGAGTTACTCTACCTGTTTCAAAAGGATTGAATTTGATACCTGTTATGGCTTAGGAGGAGATAGAGCAACAAACTTTACAGTGAAAGGGGAGATAATTCTTATACGCGAAAGGGTACGGTACCCAAGTGTTTTTTCTGAGACGACAAACCTTGACCGATAAAGTGTACCAACTATCATTGCGATATGTCGCGTACTTCTACAAGTTGATTTTTGGCGGAAGAAAAAAAATAATAATAATAATAATAATCAGAAGAAATACAATAAGGTCTTCCCTTGGAAAGGGAAAGACCTTAAAAAAGAGGGCAGATGGGACTTTTTCTGGGTTTTTAGGGTTGATATCATCTAATTATGGTCAAATAAGGTGTATTTACCCAAAAATAACATTTTTTGGTCAAAAATGGCAAATTTCCAAATTTTCAAAAAAAGGGGGGGCAAAAGTCAACTTTTTTATTTTTGACATCTGGTGACTTTTATTGACTGAAATAGGTTGGAATAGTAAAGGTAAGGTGGTTTGACCTTGAAAAAACCTTCAAGGTCATACCATGGCTAAATACAGTGATACGGTGTAAAAATCACAAAAATCCATGTCGCGACAACATTTTTTCACCTTTTTCAAATATTTTTTCTGTGTTGGGTAGAAGGAACATAAACACACTGTTTAAAGTAAAATGGGTACTGAAAAATGTTTCTCCTTGTTGGACTTATTTCACAATCAAAAAAAGTTATTTTTTTGCAAATCAACAAATGATGACCTTGACCTTTGACCTTGACCTTATTTTGGTCCTTAGGGGTCACTGACCCTGTATACCAAGTTTCATTGAAATACCTTAAGATTTGTTGATTTTAGAATTTTATACTAAAAAAGTCAAAGTTTCAAGGGGAATAACTCCTATATTATTGAATACATCAATATAAAAAATAGTAGTTTGACAACACGATGAGTTACTCTACCTGTTTCAAAAGGATTGAATTTGATACCTGTTATGGCTTAGGAGGAGATAGAGCAACAAACTTTACAGTGAAAGGGGAGATAATTCTTATACGCGAAAGGGTACGGTACCCAAGTGTTTTTTCTGAGACGACAAACCTTGACCGATAAAGTGTACCAACTATCATTGCGATATGTCGCGTACTTCTACAAGTTGATTTTTGGCGGAAGAAAAAAAATAATAATAATAATAATAATCAGAAGAAATACAATAAGGTCTTCCCTTGGAAAGGGAAAGACCTTAAAAAAGAGGGCAGATGGGACTTTTTCTGGGTTTTTAGGGTTGATATCATCTAATTATGGTCAAATAAGGTGTATTTACCCAAAAATAACATTTTTTGGTCAAAAATGGCAAATTTCCAAATTTTCAAAAAAAGGGGGGGCAAAAGTCAACTTTTTTATTTTTGACATCTGGTGACTTTTATTGACTGAAATAGGTTGGAATAGTAAAGGTAAGGTGGTTTGACCTTGAAAAAACCTTCAAGGTCATACCATGGCTAAATACAGTGATACGGTGTAAAAATCACAAAAATCCATGTCGCGACAACATTTTTTCACCTTTTTCAAATATTTTTTCTGTGTTGGGTAGAAGGAACATAAACACACTGTTTAAAGTAAAATGGGTACTGAAAAATGTTTCTCCTTGTTGGACTTATTTCACAATCAAAAAAAGTTATTTTTTTGCAAATCAACAAATGATGACCTTGACCTTTGACCTTGACCTTATTTTGGTCCTTAGGGGTCACTGACCCTGTATACCAAGTTTCATTGAAATACCTTAAGATTTGTTGATTTTAGAATTTTATACTAAAAAAGTCAAAGTTTCAAGGGGAATAACTCCTATATTATTGAATACATCAATATAAAAAATAGTAGTTTGACAACACGATGAGTTACTCTACCTGTTTCAAAAGGATTGAATTTGATACCTGTTATGGCTTAGGAGGAGATAGAGCAACAAACTTTACAGTGAAAGGGGAGATAATTCTTATACGCGAAAGGGTACGGTACCCAAGTGTTTTTTCTGAGACGACAAACCTTGACCGATAAAGTGTACCAACTATCATTGCGATATGTCGCGTACTTCTACAAGTTGATTTTTGGCGGAAGAAAAAAAATAATAATAATAATAATAATCAGAAGAAATACAATAAGGTCTTCCCTTGGAAAGGGAAAGACCTTAATAATCAGAAGAAATACAATAAGGTCTTCCCTTGGAAAGGGAAAGACCTTAAAAAAGAGGGCAGATTGGACTTTTTCTGTGCTTTTAGGGTTGATATCATCTAATTATAGTCAAATAAGGTGTATTTATCCAAAAATAACATTTTTTGGTCAAAAATGGCAAATTTCCAAATTTTCAAAAAAAAGGGGGGGCAAAAGTCAACTTTTTTATTTTTGACATCTGGTGACCTTTAATGACTGAAATAGGTTGGAATAGTAAAGGTTAAGTGGTTTGACCTTGAAAAAACCTTCAAGGTCATACCATGGCTAAATACAGTGATACGGTGTAAAAATCACAAAAATCCATGTCGCGACAACATTTTTTCACTTTTTCCAATTTTTTTTTCTGTGTTGAGTAGAGGGAACATAAGCACACTATTTAAAGTAAAATGGGTACTGAAAAATGTTTCTCCTTGTTGGACTTATTTCGCAATCAAAAAATGTTATTTTTTTGCAAATCAACAAATGATGACCTTGACCTTTGACCTTGACCTTATTTTGGTCCTTAGGGGTCACTGACCCTGTATACCGAGTTTCATTGAAATATCTCAAGATTTGTTGATTTTATAATTTTATACTAAAAAAGTCAAAGTTTCAAGGGGAATAACTCCTATATTATTGAATATATCAATATGAAAAATAGTAGTTTGGCAACACGATGAGTTACTCTACCTGTTTCAAAAGGATTGAATTTGATACCTGTTATGGCTTAGGAGGAGATAGAGCAACAAACTTTACAGTGAAAGGGGAGATAATTCTTATACGCGAAAGGGTACGGTACCCAAGTGTTTTTTCTGAGACGACAAACCTTGACCGATAAAGTATACCAACTTTCATTGCGACATGTCGCGTACTTCTACAAGTTGATTTTTGGCGGAAGAAAAAAAATAATAATAATCAGAAGAAATACAATAAGGTCTTCCCTTGGAAAGGGAAAGACCTTAAAAAAGAGGGCAGATTGGACTTTTTCTGTGCTTTTAGGGTTGATATCATCTAATTATAGTCAAATAAGGTGTATTTATCCAAAAATAACATTTTTTGGTCAAAAATGGCAAATTTCCAAATTTTCAAAAAAAAGGGGGGGCAAAAGTCAACTTTTTTATTTTTGACATCTGGTGACCTTTAATGACTGAAATAGGTTGGAATAGTAAAGGTTAAGTGGTTTGACCTTGAAAAAACCTTCAAGGTCATACCATGGCTAAATACAGTGATACGGTGTAAAAATCACAAAAATCCATGTCGCGACAACATTTTTTCACTTTTTCCAATTTTTTTTTTCTGTGTTGAGTAGAGGGAACATAAGCACACTATTTAAAGTAAAATGGGTACTGAAAAATGTTTCTCCTTGTTGGACTTATTTCGCAATCAAAAAATGTTATTTTTTTGCAAATCAACAAATGATGACCTTGACCTTTGACCTTGACCTTATTTTGGTCCTTAGGGGTCACTGACCCTGTATACCGAGTTTCATTGAAATATCTCAAGATTTGTTGATTTTATAATTTTATACTAAAAAAGTCAAAGTTTCAAGGGGAATAACTCCTATATTATTGAATATATCAATATGAAAAATAGTAGTTTGGCAACACGATGAGTTACTCTACCTGTTTCAAAAGGATTGAATTTGATACCTGTTATGGCTTAGGAGGAGATAGAGCAACAAACTTTACAGTGAAAGGGGAGATAATTCTTATACGCGAAAGGGTACGGTACCCAAGTGTTTTTTCTGAGACGACAAACCTTGACCGATAAAGTATACCAACTTTCATTGCGACATGTCGCGTACTTCTACAAGTTGATTTTTGGCGGAAGAAAAAAAATAATAATAATCAGAAGAAATACAATAAGGTCTTCCCTTGGAAAGGGAAAGACCTTAAAAAAGAGGGCAGATTGGACTTTTTCTGTGCTTTTAGGGTTGATATCATCTAATTATAGTCAAATAAGGTGTATTTATCCAAAAATAACATTTTTTGGTCAAAAATGGCAAATTTCCAAATTTTCAAAAAAAAGGGGGGGCAAAAGTCAACTTTTTTATTTTTGACATCTGGTGACCTTTAATGACTGAAATAGGTTGGAATAGTAAAGGTTAAGTGGTTTGACCTTGAAAAAACCTTCAAGGTCATACCATGGCTAAATACAGTGATACGGTGTAAAAATCACAAAAATCCATGTCGCGACAACATTTTTTCACTTTTTCCAATTTTTTTTTCTGTGTTGAGTAGAGGGAACATAAGCACACTATTTAAAGTAAAATGGGTACTGAAAAATGTTTCTCCTTGTTGGACTTATTTCGCAATCAAAAAATGTTATTTTTTTGCAAATCAACAAATGATGACCTTGACCTTTGACCTTGACCTTATTTTGGTCCTTAGGGGTCACTGACCCTGTATACCGAGTTTCATTGAAATATCTCAAGATTTGTTGATTTTATAATTTTATACTAAAAAAGTCAAAGTTTCAAGGGGAATAACTCCTATATTATTGAATATATCAATATGAAAAATAGTAGTTTGGCAACACGATGAGTTACTCTACCTGTTTCAAAAGGATTGAATTTGATACCTGTTATGGCTTAGGAGGAGATAGAGCAACAAACTTTACAGTGAAAGGGGAGATAATTCTTATACGCGAAAGGGTACGGTACCCAAGTGTTTTTTCTGAGACGACAAACCTTGACCGATAAAGTATACCAACTTTCATTGCGACATGTCGCGTACTTCTACAAGTTGATTTTTGGCGGAAGAAAAAAAATAATAATAATCAGAAGAAATACAATAAGGTCTTCCCTTGGAAAGGGAAAGACCTTAAAAAAGAGGGCAGATTGGACTTTTTCTGTGCTTTTAGGGTTGATATCATCTAATTATAGTCAAATAAGGTGTATTTATCCAAAAATAACATTTTTTGGTCAAAAATGGCAAATTTCCAAATTTTCAAAAAAAAGGGGGGGCAAAAGTCAACTTTTTTATTTTTGACATCTGGTGACCTTTAATGACTGAAATAGGTTGGAATAGTAAAGGTTAAGTGGTTTGACCTTGAAAAAACCTTCAAGGTCATACCATGGCTAAATACAGTGATACGGTGTAAAAATCACAAAAATCCATGTCGCGACAACATTTTTTCACTTTTTCCAATTTTTTTTTCTGTGTTGAGTAGAGGGAACATAAGCACACTATTTAAAGTAAAATGGGTACTGAAAAATGTTTCTCCTTGTTGGACTTATTTCGCAATCAAAAAATGTTATTTTTTTGCAAATCAACAAATGATGACCTTGACCTTTGACCTTGACCTTATTTTGGTCCTTAGGGGTCACTGACCCTGTATACCGAGTTTCATTGAAATATCTCAAGATTTGTTGATTTTATAATTTTATACTAAAAAAGTCAAAGTTTCAAGGGGAATAACTCCTATATTATTGAATATATCAATATGAAAAATAGTAGTTTGGCAACACGATGAGTTACTCTACCTGTTTCAAAAGGATTGAATTTGATACCTGTTATGGCTTAGGAGGAGATAGAGCAACAAACTTTACAGTGAAAGGGGAGATAATTCTTATACGCGAAAGGGTACGGTACCCAAGTGTTTTTTCTGAGACGACAAACCTTGACCGATAAAGTATACCAACTTTCATTGCGACATGTCGCGTACTTCTACAAGTTGATTTTTGGCGGAAGAAAAAAAATAATAATAATCAGAAGAAATACAATAAGGTCTTCCCTTGGAAAGGGAAAGACCTTAAAAAAGAGGGCAGATTGGACTTTTTCTGTGCTTTTAGGGTTGATATCATCTAATTATAGTCAAATAAGGTGTATTTATCCAAAAATAACATTTTTTGGTCAAAAATGGCAAATTTCCAAATTTTCAAAAAAAAGGGGGGGCAAAAGTCAACTTTTTTATTTTTGACATCTGGTGACCTTTAATGACTGAAATAGGTTGGAATAGTAAAGGTTAAGTGGTTTGACCTTGAAAAAACCTTCAAGGTCATACCATGGCTAAATACAGTGATACGGTGTAAAAATCACAAAAATCCATGTCGCGACAACATTTTTTCACTTTTTCCAATTTTTTTTTCTGTGTTGAGTAGAGGGAACATAAGCACACTATTTAAAGTAAAATGGGTACTGAAAAATGTTTCTCCTTGTTGGACTTATTTCGCAATCAAAAAATGTTATTTTTTTGCAAATCAACAAATGATGACCTTGACCTTTGACCTTGACCTTATTTTGGTCGTTAGGGGTCACTGACCCTGTATACCGAGTTTCATTGAAATATCTCAAGATTTGTTGATTTTATAATTTTATACTAAAAAAGTCAAAGTTTCAAGGGGAATAACTCCTATATTATTGAATATATCAATATGAAAAATAGTAGTTTGGCAACACGATGAGTTACTCTACCTGTTTCAAAAGGATTGAATTTGATACCTGTTATGGCTTAGGAGGAGATAGAGCAACAAACTTTACAGTGAAAGGGGAGATAATTCTTATACGCGAAAGGGTACGGTACCCAAGTGTTTTTTCTGAGACGACAAACCTTGACCGATAAAGTATACCAACTTTCATTGCGACATGTCGCGTACTTCTACAAGTTGATTTTTGGCGGAAGAAAAAAAATAATAATAATCAGAAGAAATACAATAAGGTCTTCCCTTGGAAAGGGAAAGACCTTAAAAAAGAGGGCAGATTGGACTTTTTCTGTGCTTTTAGGGTTGATATCATCTAATTATAGTCAAATAAGGTGTATTTATCCAAAAATAACATTTTTTGGTCAAAAATGGCAAATTTCCAAATTTTCAAAAAAAAGGGGGGGCAAAAGTCAACTTTTTTATTTTTGACATCTGGTGACCTTTAATGACTGAAATAGGTTGGAATAGTAAAGGTTAAGTGGTTTGACCTTGAAAAAACCTTCAAGGTCATACCATGGCTAAATACAGTGATACGGTGTAAAAATCACAAAAATCCATGTCGCGACAACATTTTTTCACTTTTTCCAATTTTTTTTTCTGTGTTGAGTAGAGGGAACATAAGCACACTATTTAAAGTAAAATGGGTACTGAAAAATGTTTCTCCTTGTTGGACTTATTTCGCAATCAAAAAATGTTATTTTTTTGCAAATCAACAAATGATGACCTTGACCTTTGACCTTGACCTTATTTTGGTCCTTAGGGGTCACTGACCCTGTATACCGAGTTTCATTGAAATATCTCAAGATTTGTTGATTTTATAATTTTATACTAAAAAAGTCAAAGTTTCAAGGGGAATAACTCCTATATTATTGAATATATCAATATGAAAAATAGTAGTTTGGCAACACGATGAGTTACTCTACCTGTTTCAAAAGGATTGAATTTGATACCTGTTATGGCTTAGGAGGAGATAGAGCAACAAACTTTACAGTGAAAGGGGAGATAATTCTTATACGCGAAAGGGTACGGTACCCAAGTGTTTTTTCTGAGACGACAAACCTTGACCGATAAAGTATACCAACTTTCATTGCGACATGTCGCGTACTTCTACAAGTTGATTTTTGGCGGAAGAAAAAAAATAATAATTAAAAGACAATTCTTCTGGAAGAATTGTAAGGTCTT